>CAUYRT010032518.1:0-160086 GCA_963574885.1 Lepilemur ruficaudatus | reverse complement strand
CTAGCACTCTGGGAGGCCGAGGCGGGTGGATAGCTCAAGGTCAGGAGTTCAAGACCAGCCTGAGCAAGAGCGAGACCCCGTCTCTACTATAAATAGAAAGAAATTAATTGGACAACTAAAAATATATGTAAAAAATGAGTCGGGCATGGTGGTACATGCCTGTAGTCTCAGCTACTCAGGAGGCTGAGGCAGAAGGATTGCTTGAGCCCAGGAGTTTGAGGTTGCTGTGAGCTAGGCTGATGCCACGGCACTCTACAGCCTGGGCAACAGAGTGAGACTCTGTCTCAAAAAAAAAAAAAAAAAAAAATGCAATTATGTAGGTATAACACAAATTGCATATCTGTGCTGCTATTGATGAATAATTATTTCCAGTTTTTTGTTATTCTGAACAATGTCACTATGAACATTCTCACACATGTCTCCTGGTGGACAGGTACAAGATTTTCAACAGAGCATATACAGTATTTAGTATTGGAATACTAAATCTAGTATTAGTTTATAGGAAATGCACATGTATAGTTTTGCAAGATAATGGCAGAGTGTTTTTCAAAGTGGTTGTACCAAATTGTACTTTCCCAGGCAGAGTGTAAGAATTCCTATCTTCACCAATAACCAGTTTTGCCAAATTTCTTAATTTTTGCCAATCTGCCATTGGATTATTTGTCTTTTTTTAATTGAGATGGAGGAATTAGCTCTTTAAATATTCTAGATATTAATCTTTGTTGTATATGTTACAAATAAAACATTCTTGGCCACTATAATTTATGTAGTTTCTGAATTCAGATAGCCAGAGTTGAAGTAATGAGGGATACCTAATTTTCAGAATCTGTTTGGGTACTGATTTTCATGAAAAAATTAGCTGGAGTTTGGATAATAAGGGATAATGTAAACATTTTATTCAAATATTTTTGGTTCCTTAGGATACCTATATCTTGTCTTAGTTTCTAAGTTGTCTTTTCATTTTCTCTAAGATATCTTTTTGTTAGGATAAATTTTTAATTTTAGTGTTGTCATGTTTATTGATCTTTTCTTTTATGGGTCATCCTTTTTTTGCCTTACTGAAGAAATACTTTCTTATTCTAAAATCATAAAAATATTTTTCTATATGTTCTCCTAAAAGTTTTAAAGTTTTTCCCTTCCATAATTAGGTCTTTAATCCATCTGAAATTAAATTTTGTTTACGGTACAAGGTAGAGATGTGGATAACCAGTTGTCCTGATATCCTGCATTTCAGAGACCATTCCCCAGTGATATGCAGTGCCACCTTTGTCATGGGGGAAGTGCTCATACATCTGTGATTCCGTTTCATGGCTGCACTGTTCTTATCCATTGGTCTCCCAGCATCAATATCACCCTGTCGTAACTCATACAGCTTCATAGTAATTCTTGATAGCTGGTAGGGAAATTTCCCTTTACTTATTCTTTCTTTTTTTTTTTTTTGAGACAGAGTCTCACTCTGTTGCCCGGGCTACAGTGAGTGCCATGGCATCAGCTTAGCTCACAGCAACCTCAAACTCCTGGGCTCAAGCAATCCTTCTGCCTCAGCCTCCCAAGTAGCTGGAACTACAGGCATGTGCCAGCATGCCCGGCTAATTTTTTCTATATATATCTTTAGTTGGCCAATTAATTTCTTTCTTTCTATTTATAGTAGAGACGGGGTCTCACTCTTGCTCAGGCTGGTTTCGAACTCCTGACCTTGAGCGATCCGCCCGCCTCAGCCTCCAACTACTCATTCCTTAAAAAGATTTTTGCTATTAGCCATGATATAGTAACTGGCACAGGACATACTTTCCTACTGAACTCAACTAGAAAACAGATAAAACATGTAAAAGTACAATTTGAAAACACTGGACAATGGGCAGTAAGCTCAGCACTGTGATACTTGACAAAAGAGACAGCATCCCCGAACAAATGCTTGGATGCACAGTACACACGGCATTGCAGGGAAGGCCAGCCAAGCAGAATATGGAGGGCTCACTGAGTAGAAGAGACAGAGATCGAAATTCAGAGAGGGCGAGGTAGTGAGAATACGTGGGGCAGAGTAGCAGAAAAGATGGCACTCAGCAGAGAGAGCGCTCCTGAAATCTGCAGAGGGGTTTCAATCAAGAACAGCACTGCCCGACAGAAATATAACATGAGCCTAAAATGTAATTTTTAATATTCAAGTAACCACATTTTAAAAGTAAAAATAAGCTGGTGAAATTAATTTAAATATAATGTATACAACCCCAATATGCTCACAATATCACTTTGTAATATAACTGATATAAAAAAAAGTAAGTTATTTTATATTCTTTTTTCCATACTAAGTCCCTAAAATTCAGGATGTGTTTTATACGTATAGCACAATTAAATTCAGACTAACCATAATTCCAGCACTCAATAGCCACATGTGGTCAATGGCTATCCTACCTGACAAAACAACTCTATAGGTTTTTGCTCAATGTGAAGCTGTGCACAAGTAAAGTGAAACTATACAAGGCCAAGCAAAGAACAATGACCAGGGAGTAGTAGGATCAAAAATTCTCAGAGATTACATAAGACTGGGGACATTCAAGTTCCAACCAGAGGGGAGAAAGACCTCATTAAAACCCTGGGCAATCAGTATAAAATGAAGCAGAATCACTCCTTAGTGAGTGTTAAACTAGTCCTAAGGTAAAGGCTACACTAAATCAGCCAAAACAAAGTTTAAAAACAAGCCTCAAAGGTTCAACAGATCTGCAAGAAATTTAACATTCTGCCAAAACAAAATTAAAATCTCTTGAGAGGAAATCAACAAAACCCAGACAACTGTGTGATGAATGCCTAGGAGTCAATCAAAATTAACTAAACATAAGAAAATGAAGAAATGTGTGACCCATACCAAGGGGAAAACATGACAGAAAAAAGGGACCTAGAAACGAGAGATGATGTCTTTAAATACACACACTTTAAAATTATAAATATATTAAAGGATTTAAAGAAAAATAGGAACAAAGAAGAAAATGATTTTGAAAAGAATCGATTTTCTAAAGTGAAAAATGCAATATCTCAAATAAAAAATTAAATGGAATTAACAGCAGATTAAACAGTACAGGAGGAAAAAGAATCACTACATTAAAGATGTAAAAATAGAAAGCAAAAAAAAGCAAAAACAAAACAAAAACCAGAGCGTCAAGGACCTATGAGAATATCAAGGGCAATCTAAAAATGGTATAATTGAAATCCCAGAAGGAAGGGGAGACAGAAAAAATATCTGAAGAAATAAGGGCCAAACAATTTTCAAATTTGAGGAAAACTAAACACACATATTGAAGAAACTCAATGCACATAAAGGAAGTTAAGCACAAAGAAAAAACATCAAGGCACATAATGATCAAATTGCTGAAATCTAGTCTATAGAGAAAATCTTAAAAGCAGCCAGTGGGTGGGGCAACATTACACATAGAGGAACAAAGAATTACCAGACTCCTTGTCAAAAGTAATGCAACAAAGTTTAAAACAAAGAAATAACACCTGTAAAGTACTAGACAGAAAAAAAGAAAAAAACTTGTAAGCTAAAATATACATAAAGCAAAAATATCCTTCACAGATAAAGGGGAAATAAAGACATTTCAGACAAACAAAAGCTGAGATTATCTGTCACCACACTGAAAGAAGTTCTTTAGGAAGTAGAAAAAATGATAGCAGAACTATCAGCAGTGAGCCCTAATGTAAACTATAGATTTAGCTAATAATAATGTATCAATATTGGCTCATCAAATGTAACAAATATACCACATCAATACAAGAAGCTAAATTGAAGACACTGGTGAAGGTGGGGTAATACATGCAAACTGTACTTTCTGTTCAATTTTTCTATAAACCTAAAACTGCTCTAAGAAATAGTCTACTTTTTTAAAAATAGCAGATAGAAACCTAGTTCTACACAAAGAAAAACAAAATCATAAACATGACTAATTACAAGATATGTATTTTCTTACTTTTAACTTTTAAAAAGGTATTTGATTATCTAAGGCAAAAGTAATAATACTGTATACTAATAACATGTGCAGAATAAAATGAAATGACAATACACAAAGAATAAAGGGGAGAAAACTGGAAGTACACTGTAGTAAGAATCTTACTTTATTTCTAAAGTGATAAAAGTATTAATAGATTGTGATAAGTTCAAGATGTAAAACCCCAGAGCCACTACTAAAAAATAAAGAAAACTAACAAGCCAAGAAAATAAAGTAGACTGTATATTTTTTTAAATATGCAAGCCAAAAAAGGTATGAAAACAGGAAAAGAAAACACAAAATAGGTGGGACCAAGAGAAAACAAATAGCAAGATGGCAGACTTAAATCTAACTATCAAATAATTACAGTAAATATATAGGGTGTAAACAACCCAATTAAAAGCTAGAGACTAGATTAAAAGTAGAGATTGTCAGATTGGTTTAAAAAAAGCAAGACTCAACTACATGCTGTCTATAAGACACCCACTTTAAATATTAATATAACACCACAAATGGGAAACATAAAATAGAAAAGGATATACCATACAAATTAAAGAGAGCTGGAGTGCCTATATTAATATCAGACAAAGTAGATATCAGGAGAATGAATATTACTGGGAATAAAGAGATGTTTCATAATACAATGTAAACTCATCAAAAATACAAAATAATTCTAAATATTTATGCAGCCAATAATAGTTACAAAATACATGAAGCAAACACTGACAGAACTAAAAGAAGAAACAGACAAATCTACAACTATAGCTAGAAGTTTCAACACTCCCTCACACTAACTGGTAAAATGAATAGATGGAAAATCAATAAAAATATAATACCTGGACAACACTGTGATCCAGCTCGTTTTAACTGAAAACTGCAACAAACCACAGAAGAACAAACATGAAAGTATACCTGTCTCTTAGTACAGTCAACAAGAAAAAACATATGCTAGACCATAAAATTAGACATATAAATTTAAAAGAATTAAAATCATATAAAAATGTTTTCTAACCACAAAAGAATGAAATCAAAGATCAATAACAATATTGGGAGATTTTCCAAATATTTGGAAATTAATACATTTCTAAATAACTCATGGGTCAAATAAACCATAAAGAAAATTTTAAAATACAACAAACTAAATGATAAAAACATCAGATTATGTGGAATAGAGCCAAAGATACTGTATTTGGAAATTTACAGCTTTTAAACTGCTTATATTAGAAAAGAATAAAGGTTTAACATTAGTGTTCTAAACTCCCACCTTAAGAATTTGGGGGGAAAGGAACATATTAAGCTAAAATTAGAAGAAAATGATACAAGCAGAAACTAAACTAGTGAAATAGATGAGGGACAAACAACAGATGAAATCAATGAAAGCAAAGCTGGTTCTTGGAAAAGAACTCCTAGCTAGACTAGTCTAGAAAAGAAGAGAGAAGATATAAATTACCAACATCGGAAATTAAAAAAAAAGACATCATTATAAATACTTACAACATTAAAAGAATGCTAAGTACAACTTTATGTCAATAAATTTGACAACGTAAATAGCCACAATTCCTTGAAGCATGCAGATTATCAAAAGTAACACAAAGAGAAAAGTCTAAATAACTCTGTATCTAATAAAGAAACTAAATTTGTAATTAAAAAGCTTCCCACAAGGAAAACTCCAGACCCAAATGGCATCATTTAGTGAATTCTTTGAAGACTTAATACCAGTCTTACACAATCTCTTTTAGGATATAAACGAAGAGGAAACACTTGCTAACATATTTAAGGAGGCCAGAATAAACAACCCCGATAATCAAAACAAAGCATGGCGACCACAAGGAAAAGAAACTACATACCAATGTCTCTCATGTATAAACATTCTTAACAAAATATTAGCAGGTCAATCCAGCAATGCATAAAAAGGGAAATATGAGTACAAGTGGAGTTTGTCTCAGGAATACAAGGTTGGTTCAATATTGAAAATTCAATGTAATTCACTAAATTAATATGCCAAAAAACCATATGATTAATTTCAACAGAAAAACAATAAACATCCATTCATGAGGAAGTTTAAAAAAAAAAAAAAACTCAGCAAACTAGGAACAAAGAGAACCTTCTCAATCTACAAAGGCCATCTACAGAAAACTTATATCTAACATCATACTTAATAGCAAAGGCCTGCTTTTTTTCTCCTAAGACTGGACACAAAACACTCTCATCATTTCTATTCACCATTTTACTGGAGGTCCTAACCAGTGCAATAATGCAAGAAAAAGTATCTAGTTTGAAAAAGAAAAATTAAAACAGCTTCTACTCACGCATGACATGACAACATACACAACAAATCCCCAAAAAACTCTAAATAAAGTGACTGGAACTAAGAAGTGGAGTTTGCAAGGCTATAGGATACAATATCAATATTAAAAATCGACTTTATTTCTAAACACTAGTAATGACAAAAGCAAATGTTTTTAAAATACAATTTACATTAGCATCAAAAGCATGAAATATTTCAAGACAAATTTAACAATGTATGTGCAATACTAACATCCTGAACACAAGAATACACAGCTGAGGGAAATTAAGGAAGGCCTAAATAAGAGACATACAATGTTCACGGATCCAAACATTCAACCAATATTGCTATGATATTGACTGTCCTCAACTTGATCTATAGATTCAACACCATCCCAATCAAAATCCCAGCAAGCATTCTTATAGAAATTGACAAAGTAATTAAAACTTTATAATACAGCCAAAACAATTCTGAAAAGAAACAAAGGTTGGAGAATTCACGCTACCTGATTTCAAGACTATTTAACAGTGTGCCCTTGTAATAACAAAAAACAAAAACTATATAAATCAATGTAACAGAGAATCCAGAAATAAATTCACATACATATGGACATCTGATCATCAACAAAGATGCCAAGGCAGTTCAAGGGCAAAAGGAAAGCCTTATCAAAAAATGATACTTGAACAAATAGATGTACCTTGACATTACCTCAGACCATTCACAAAAAGTAACTCAAAATGAATTACAGACCTTTATGTAAAAGCTATGAAACTTCCAAAAATTCCACTGCTCCATATAAGGCAAAAATTTATCAGATAGGAACCCAAAAGCAGGTACCATAAAGAAAAAAATTAACAAACAGCACTTCATCAAAATTGAAATATGCTCTTTGAAAGACACCATTAAGGGATAAAAATATTCACAATACAATGGAAAGAATAAAAAAAGACTTCTATCCAGAATATATAAACATCTTACAGCTCAGTAATAAGGCAAACAACCCAATTAAAAAAGAAAAGATTTGAACAGACATTTTTCCAAAGAAGACATATGAATAACCAATAGGTAAATGAAAAATGTTTAACATGATAAGTCATCAGAGAAATGCAAATTAAAACTATAATGAGATACAAGTACATATCCGCTAAAATGGCTAAACTTAAAAAGGCTGACAATACAAAGTATTGGTAAAGATATGGAGAAACAGTAATTCTCATTCACTGCTAGTGGGACTGTAAAATCATACAAATACTTTTGGGAAAAAGTTTCACAATTTCTTATAAAGTAAAACATACACTTACCATATGACTGACCCAGAAATCCCACTCTTTGGTATTTACCCAAGAAAAATGGAAACATATGTCCTCACAAAGGTTTGTACTCAAATGTTCACAGCAGCTTTATTCAAATAGCTTCAAACTGGAAACAACCAAAGTGTCCGTGGAAGGTGAATGGAGAAATTGCAGTATAAACATAAAAGGAACACTAGTCAACAGTAAAATGGAACAAACTATTCATAGACACAAACATGGATGAATTGCAAAAACATTTTGCTGGGAGAAAAAAGCCAGACACTAAAGAGTACTTATTGCACTCTTTACAAATGATTCCATTTAGCAATATATTTGCAAATTTTTGAGCCACCATCAAAGAACACAAGAAGATTCACAATTCATACTTTATGAAAGCCACTCCTCAACAACAGAAAGCTATGTATAAAAGATTCTTTTCTGATTTCACACAATTAAAACCAAGAACAATCAGCATTACCTTTTTTGAGTCTCAAGTTTCGTCATCTGTAAAATATGGTTTCTATACCTCATAAGCTTAGTTGTGAGAATTAAATAAGTATGCAATGTGCTTAGCATAATGACTGGCATATAGTAAAAATACTAAGTGCCAAGTAATTATTGTGGCTGTTTCTTTTATCATCATAATCATTAGGGACAGATATACCCATAAAGAAATAACTCAGAAAATGGGCAAATAGAACAGATGGAGAATGCCACTGAAAGCCAACTTCTAAACAACATTCCTATAAAAATGTCATCACTTTGTTCAAAGCATCAGTAAGGCAAATATTACAGCAAAAGCCAAGCTAGAAGCTTTGGAATATATTTAGAATCATTAAATATCTGATACGAGAAGTGAAAAAAATACTACTAAGGTCTTAAAAGAACAGATTTATAAACATATAAATAGACACTAATTCACAAGATGCAATATTTTTATGTCAGTAATAATTTCACAGAAACAAGCATTTAAGTAGAAAATGATTGTACATACATATGAAACTAAGGACCATTCCAATGATAAGAGGTAAAAAAGAAAAATATGAACTATTTGATTAAATGTGAACAAAAAGAGCAGCACAAGGTATAGGACAGACAGATTGGCAGAACAAAATTGTGCACAACCTTGAAAACAGGAGAGCATTTTAATTTAATATGAAAAAACAAAGATAAAATAATGGCCTTATTAATCCTGTCAACTGGAATAATGCACAATTCCAGGCCCAGTGCTAGGTAAGGTTAAAAAGATGGGTTCTTATACAATCTCCATGAAAACACAACCTATTACCTTCTTAGCTAGTGGATGGAGAAGGTAGTATTTATGTCATAGCATGATAATACACTACTGTCAAGAAATTTCCATTTTATCCCATGATCTTCCACCTCCACCTGCATTTCCCAAACTACCCAAAGGCCCAAAACATCTGTCCACATAGCTTTTTTTTTTTTCAAAAAACAAAAAAGAAAACAGCTTTACTGAGATATAATTTACATACCATACAATTACCCATTTAAAGCACACACTTGAATTTTTTATATTCCCAGGCACGTGTAACCCTCACCACTAATTCCAGAACACTTTCCTCACCCCTGAAAAGAAACCCCAGTACCAATTAACAGTCATTTCCCATTCCCTACCCTTACCCCTGAACTCCCACTTCTAAGCTCCCACCTACTTTCTGCCTCTACAGATTTGCCTATTCCAGATATTTCATATAAATGGAATTATCCAATATGTGCTCTTTTATGACTGGCTTCTTTCACTTAACATGTTTTCAAGATTCATCCATGTGGTAGCATGTATCCATATTCCATTCCTTTTCATTGCCAAATAATACTACATATTTTATTTATTCATTCATCAACTGATGGACATTTGGGTGGTTTCTACTTTTTGCCTGTTATGAACAATGCTGCTATGAGCATTTTTCATAATACCTAATACACAATTTTCATGTGAATGCATGTGTTCATTTCTAGCTTCTGTTATAATCAAAAGTTTAACATGTTTTCAGCTTTTCTTTTCTATATCATTTCCTTATGCTATCTAACACCGTCCCCATAGTGATACACATATCTGTTGTTATTCCACAAGTTAATGAGGCATTTTAGGTACATTACTAGCACACTCATGTAACGCGTAACAATGACATTTAGTCAGTGATACATGGGATAAACTACAGTGGTCTCACAAGATTATAATGGATCTGCCCTATAAGGATGTTCCATCATTTTATCTTTCATACCGTATTTTTACTGTACTTTTTCTATGTTTAGATACATTTAGATACATTTACCATTGTGTAAAAATTGCCTACAGTATTCAGCATAGTAACATGCTGTACAGGTTTGCAGACTAGAATCAACAGGCAATACCATATATGGCCTAGGTAGGTAGTAAGCTGTAACACGTAGGTTTGTGTAAATACTGTAGTCTATGATGTTCACACAACGACAAAATGGGCTAATGATGCATTTCACAGAACACATCCCATCATTAAGTGACACGACCATATCTATTATATTCTGCCAAATAATGTAGCATTCCCACCCCAAATCTATAATCAGCAACCATATTAAAAGTTTTCACACTTAATATTTATTACATGTTCTAATGAATCTGTAACTCTTCAAGCAGAGGCTCTGACTTCCCAAATGCTAAAGTTCCATTTGCCTCAATCTGACATTACAGACTAAAATTTTCAGTATTCCCTCTCAGGCATACAGTCATCGGAATCTATCACTTTACAGTCCTCAACAAGAAGCACATTTTGTCCACACATACACAAAGTTTTAAAATAAGCACACTTTGAAATGTAACTTATGAACTTAACATAAAGGGCAAATACACATTGTTTTGGTTAAACAATCTGGTCAACTGTCAAGGTCAGACGGGTTTCCATATTAAGGCTTTTAGCTAAAATCTAGAAAAAGTTTGAACACTCTATTCATGATATTCACCAACTTCCTGAAGTTCTGAACTGGTAGAGGCCTCAGACAACTTTTTAGGAATGCAAATTCTAAAGCTCATAAAAATCAAATGAAACTCAGAAATAAAATCCAGATCACCAATCTAATCCATATTAAAATAGGGTTGCACCTATAAAACAAACAACAAACGACAGCTGAACTAATGAGAAATAAGAATTCCAAAACGTGTTAAAGCTATCTTGAAAGAGGGACACCATAACAACTTGGGAGTTCTCTTACATGTAATTTGACACTTCTGAAGTATTGGTTTGAACTTTAAAAGAAAATAAAGTGGCTTCAAATTATCTTCACAGCATCCCTTTGCTTACATTTTAATATGCCTTCTGCTGTGGAAAAGAATTAAGGAGATTTATAGCTACTGCCCTAAGAATTGCACATCACCTACTACCTGTTAAATCTACAACATATCCCAGGATAGTTGTGACAATTATAAATTACTGTAATACTTCTCTGTTATAAAAGTCAATAGGAGTATATCTTGTCTGTAGAAATTTCACCTACTTTATCGCACAGCAGAAAAAAGGTTAAGAACTACTAATCTAGACCAGCAGAGGTATGGAGATGACTTAAAAAGTCTTTGTTTCAAAATCTTAGCTCAATCCAAACCCTAGATCAATAACAACTATGCAAAGTGTAAAATTCTGGGTCATTTGTAAGATAGCAATTTAATAGATTCACTTACTATTTACTTAGAATCTACATGAAGAGAATGCAAGAAGAAATAAGAAAAGCACAAAACTTTCAATGCAGTGTTTATGTCTACTACTTTAATATTTGGGCAAACATGATAAATACAATAAGAGAACAAAACACTACGGAATTTCAAAAGAGAAAAATCACTAATTGGAAGGAACCCACTCTTCATAGACAGCACAGCATTTGGTCTGGCCTGGGAAAAGAGATGAAGAAGATAGTGGGATATAGGGAAGAATGAGAACGGAGAATCTATCTTTTCCCATTTCTTCCATGTGAAAGGTGTGTATCCTACCAATTCCCTTCTAACAATCGTATTAAAGAATGAGCCTAGCACTATGATTTCTAAAAACTGGCCTTGAGCATTATTCTTTAAGGAACCAAGCTTAATTAATATTAATAAGAAAGGACATACACATAATCTTCATTATCTTATATGGGCATACTAAAGAAAGTTCCAGTCAATTCCAAGCTTAAAATTTCCAATGGCTCTTTAACTGAAGAACAAAGTCCAAACTGTTCAATATTCAAGGAGCTCTACAATTTATCGTCAAGCTCTTTTTCCCACCTTACCATCTTCTGCTTCTGAAAAGGCTAGTCAAACTGTGTCCAATACATAACTCTCATTTTCCTGTTTTGACTCTTTCTCAAACGGTTCTACGTGGAGCGCCTTTTCCATATATCTGACAATAAAACTTGATATCCAGCGCAAATATCAACTCTTCAACGAAGCATCCCCTGATCACCTCTGAACTCTTCCTTGCCTGAATTCCCTAATCCGTCATCATTATTTGTCACTTAGTAATTCATACAGCAAGTAATTAATGGGATTTTACGCTCCCTAAGCCATTACCTCCAAGAAGCAAAGGAGGTCTATCTTACCTGTGTTTCTATTTCAGAATCAACAATATAGAAACAATAGTCAAAGTGGGGAGAAACAGATAACGGACAGAGTCCAAAAGAGGAAGCAGGGAAGCAGAGCCAAGGCCATTTTTGGAGGGCTATCCATATTTTTTTCCTTTGAAAGAAAAAAGGGAGGTCAATAAAAAAGAAATAATTTTGCCAAATAATCATTCAAATGAGGAAAGGAAGGTATAAAGAGCCTGTCAAATCATTATTTAAGACTTGTGGAAGCTATGAGAAAGAAATGAAAGCTTATAAATGAGGTTCTAGTGACAAATGGGCATAGATACTGATTGTCTTTAAACACCATTTGAAAGCCATGTGGACAACTCCAAACCTGTGTCATTAATAGCGAAAGGCTTTAATTTATATTATGAAAGAATTCTGACATTTAAAGTCAATATGCCCTTTAATTCTGGTTATTTTTACAAAAATAAATGTATAATGACTAATGAAACAAGTCGATTTTCTACTCTAACATAGAAGACTGACCAAAAACTTCATTCTAGGGAAAGAAATGTTCAAAGGTAATAAATATTTTAAGCAACTAAATTCTAAAACCCAAGCATAAAGGACTTACATGCAATTCCAACTTTATGTTAAAGAAACACAGATAACAAGCATAATAGAGAATCAATTAACTTTAGCTACAAAACAGATTTAGTGTATCTTATTAAACACAAATAATGAATGTAGAGTCAAGGAATAACATCACATCTACCATTTATTGGAAGAAAGGAACAATTGTCAAAACCATAAAATAAAACTGAGAAAACCAAAAGAGAGTAGAAAAGAGAATAAAAAGAGGTAACGTTGCTTAATTTTCAAAGAAGTTAACGTCTATCAGATCAATTTACAAGTTTACTTTTCCAGAAAACTTCATATGTTAGATTGGCATTAGAATCAAAAAGCACCAAAGGAAGCCCTTGGCTGAATATAGGCTTATGTAACTCATTTATATAATAATAAAACCAAGGCATTTCCAATTTACATTATAGACACAAACTTTTGAATTAATAACCTTGCTTTTCAGAAAAAAGGCATTAAGACTCTTTTCAATAACCCAGAAGTAGCATTTGCATGTTAGCAGAATAAAATAAGGACATTTCAATTTAATTATGAATAGTTTATTTCTCCTCCTCCAAGATGCTTTCTGGAGTCTCTAGCTCACCAGTGAAAGCTGACTGCCTACGTCTTTTCCTAACTAAAAGCTTTATAGCACACTAACAGGGTAAGTAAATGGATTTTCCCAAACTCCCCACCAAAGAAGAAACTTCAGAAAGTGAGGACAACGGTGGTAGCGTGTCTAAGTAATTCTAAAAATATTCTCCCTAAACCATATGAAAAAAGAAAGGAAAAGGAAATTCTACACAAAACCACAACTTTAGCATAGCCTGAAGACAAGAATGCTGACACTGCAAAACAACTGTGAGTGAAAACAGAAAAATCACCAAATCCTAGCACTTGATCCCTCAAGCTGTCACCTACCCCTACTCTGCCACAAGGCTCTGTGGCAAGGAAGGAAGGTAACAAAGGGGCCTAAGGGTCATTTGGGAAGACCATTAAAAATAGTAAATCCACCTTAAATCTAAAAATAGTGGAAAAGTGTCTGGGCAGATCAGAATACAGACTATAGGGAAGGCATTTCAAAATTCTGGTGATTTAAAGAGCTAGGTGCCATTTAAGAGGCTAGACACCACATAAAGAGGTACTCTTTGAAACACAGCTTCTGGAAAAATAAAAAGGGCAAACGGCAGAGAAAAGTGTCCTTTGGCATTGGATGTATGGTAAAGGGAAAAAGAAAAGGGAGAAAACTGAAGGTCCTACAAGACAAAAGGGATCATAAAATTGGAAGTCTCACAACCCTTCTCCAACCATTGAAACAAACAAATAAAAATCACTAAAGTCACAGGACTGTTCTATACCTACAGAAATTGGAATCACTAAACTAAAAATACTATAAAACACCCCAATACCATAAAAATGAACAAAAGAAAAATAAAGTCCAGAAAATCAGGAAACAGAATTTGACACATATCAAAGGGGAATCCCTCTCAAAATACTTAAAGCAGGGGAAACAACAACAACAAAAAACAACTATAAGCCAATACTCCAAACAGAACTGAATATATTCAAACAAGCATTTGAGGATATGAAAACCATGTTGAATCAGAAATCTAAAAACGAAAAACACAACATTAAATGAACAAAATACAAAGAGAAATTAAGAGCTAACCAAATTCAGACAAGAAATGGAAAAAAGTACAAAATTATTATAAAAATAAGGAATAGGCCAGGCACGGTGGCTCAAACCTGTAATCCTAGCACTTTGGGAGGCTGAAGCAGGAGGACTGCTTGAGGCCAGGAGTTTGAGATTAGCCTGAGCAAGGGGGAGACCTCGTCTCTACAAACAAAATGTAAAGAAAAAGAAAAAAATTAGCTGGGCATGGTGGCACATGCCTGTAGTCCCAGCTACTTGGGAGACTGAGACAGGAGGATCACTTGAGCCCAGGAGTTTGAGGTTGCAGTGAGCTATGATGACGACACTGCAATCAGGCAGGGGGACAGAGTGAGACCCTGCCTCAAAATAGATAAATAAATAAATTGTTATAAGGCACCCAAGGGAGAACTGACTCAAGTGAAAATAAGCTCCCACAGTCCATCACATGCATTATGAGCACTGCCCATTCACATATGGTAGTGTTTACCCTGGTAACTCTCCTTCCACCATTTCACAGTAAGTCACAAGTCACAACTCTTAAGACACTCACATAAGCAAACTTCACATCTTTTTCATGGTAAAGTGACATATTTATTATGTACTTATGTATTATTTAAAGATTTAACATGTCTAAAACCATGCTAAAAATATATAGAAAAATTAGCCAGGCATGGTAGCTCATGCCTGTAGTCCCAGCTACTCGGGAGGCTGAGGCAGAAGGGTGGCTTGGGCCCAGGAGTTTGAAGTTGCTGTGAGCTAGGCTGATGCCATGGCACTCTAGCCCGGGCAACAGAGTGAGACTTTGCCTCAAAAAAAAAAGAAAAAAAACATACATTAAAAAATTAAAAACAATTATCTTTGGGCCTATATTGATATAAATAAATGAATGAATAAATGAGGGAGAAGGAATATCTCTTCATTACAGAAGAATTTCAATGAAATGAGAAGGGAACACAGAAACCATAAAATCACCATTAGAAATACTACAGCAGTAACTACTGCAAATAAATTCCACTGAGGGATGCTAAAATGAACGGGTGAAAGTTTGAAGAGAAATAAAAATTAGCATAGTCTCAAAGTATCTCCCTGAAAATATTTATCAATTACAAAACTAAAACTGACTTTATAGAGACCAGCAAATGCTACCTTAATTAAGTGAACAAGATTAACATCACCAGTAATAAGACATTTACATCATGCACCCCTACATAAAACACACTTCCTGATATGACACCATTACATCAGTGTATTGTCAAAATGCCTACTCCCAAATTAATCATAAGAAAGCATCAGAGAAACCCAAACTGAAAGAATTCTACAAAATAATGACCAATACTCCTCAAAAGCATCAAGGTCATAAAGACAAGAAAAGAATGAGTTAATATCATTGATTTGAGGAGACTAAAGATACGCAACGAATAAATGCAACGTGGGATCCTAGATTGAAACGCAAAATAGAAAAAGGTCATTAGAAGAAAAATTGATCAAATTCAAATAAAGTCTTTAAGTTTAGTTAATTACACCATGGTCATAGAAGCCACCCAATACTAGAGGAAGCTGGATAAAAAGTATAAGTATGCAAACACTATACTATTTTTGTAACTCTAACATTATTCCATAATAAAAATTGTTTTAATGTTGTCTTTTACTGATGAGAATACTTTTTAAAAAGGAATACTCATGATATTAGTTTAGTTTATACAAAAACTTACCAAGTAAATTATAATAATTCCTATGATTATTCAAAATAATCAATGACAATAGTATCTTATCATTTTGTTCCAATGTTAATAACCAATTCATTGTACTGAAAAGAACAAATAAACGTTTACATCATGATTACTGGCTGAGACATAAATTGCAGAAGGTATTGCAGAGTTCAATACCACTTTATAAATCTTTAAAATATGCAAAACACTATGTATTGTTCAGCAATATATGACATTTAAAAAACAAATGAATGAGAAAGGTGAATCCAAATTTAAGATAATGATACTTCTAAAGGAGGAGGAAGGACAACAGAACTGAGAGATACCCATTGCATTCATCCTGCTAGTATTCATTACATTATTTACTCCAAGTTTTTGTATGTCTGATACTTTTCATAATTTTTAGCCACTACTGAAGTGCACTTTTAATATCTGGGGCAATTAGTTTCCTGCTTTGTTTAGGAAGAAAGTTTTTATTTTTGTGAGGGCTTTTGTTTTGTTTTATTTTGTTTTAGCTTAAGACAATCTATTGATAATACAGTCATTAAAATTTTTCATTTCTATTTTCCACGACCAAGCACAGAATACCTTGCAGTCATCTAAAATAGGACCCCATGACTGAGGGCAGACATGTCCTTAAGCTTTTTTATAGATAAATCCTCTTAGTTCCCTGACCACTTCATGCTGTCACTCCCACTCCTCTTCAAACACCCTATCCATGGGTAACTCCCTAGGCCTTGTATTACCAGGAAGTGTTCCACTTCTAAGAGTAAATTCATACACTCCACTCGGACTACACCTCGTTACTCTTCCAGGGCACTCTCATAAACTCATCATCTTTCAAATCCGTGCCTCCTTCAGTGCTTCGTATTTCAAAAAACAGCACATTCATTCCCCCTGACCCCAGCAACTGCCCAAGCCATAACCTAATCATTACTCTAATCATTGCTCCTCTTTTCCTATTACCTTCAATATGCCCTCCATCACTGTGTCAAAGCTTTAATTCTACCTCCTCTCTCTCTCTCTCAAATCCACCTATTTCTTCAACCACCCTTTCACTACCAAAGTCCAAGCCACCTTACCCTTTTCAAATAATTTGTTCTAACAATCTCCTATCATTCTCCCTGCCTTCCAGTCTTAACTCTCTCCAAGTAATTCTCCATGGTGCAAACAGCATTATCTTTTTAACTAATTAATCTCCTCCGAGTTTAAAATGCTTCAGTTTTCCGTAGGATAAAGTCCAAATTCCTTAACATAGCTTAAGGGCTCTTTGTAATCTAGCCCTTATTTACCTCTTCAGCCTCATCTTTCACTAAGCCTTTGGTGCCTGCCCTCTCTCTTGCACTTCCTGATTTAGTCATACCATGCTCTTTTGAGTTTCTCCAGAAGCAATCCAAGCTATATCTCATCCTTAACACATGTCTGGTAAATTCTACCCTCCCTCTTCACAAGGCTAAGTCCTATTCACTCTTCAAGCTCCAATCTAGGTGCCACTTCCTCAGGGCTAAATTTTCCTGGCCTCCCTGAAACTGGGTCAATTACTCCTTCCATGTGCTCCTACAGCACTCTGCACTGCACACATCAAGCACACATCAAAATCAAGCACACAGTGGATTACAAACACATACATGTCCATACTCCCATCTTGACTGTGAAAGCAAGTCTTGTTCACCAATACTCCCCAGCACCTAGCCCAGTGGACTAAATAAATAAGGTAATAACACCAAACTGTGAAATAAATTACCACAGCAATACAATGGTTTCAAAGGATTTTAACCCAATGACTCCTGGCTCAGGTACACAATATTCTTTCCACTACACTTTGTGGCACTTAATTTTACTTTCATAAACAATTTAATGTTAATTAGGTACACAGCATGTAATACAAGTTAAAAGGATCCAGATACCATCTCATTTTATAATTAAAGTGACGCCCAGAAAGGTTATTATTTGCTAAAGAACACTATAAAACAGCAATGCTAGTAACACTTAAGTATTTTGACATTCTTTAATTATATATTTTAATATCTGGAATTAGGTTTTTAAAATTTTAAAGCTGAAAAACTCAAGTATTTCTTCTAAGATAGTAAAACATACAAATCAACAATTCACTTAAAAGAAAGGTTTCCACCAAATTAGCTAAAATGTTATAACAAACAAGAATATTTAATTATAATTTAAGAGTAATAAAGATAATATTGAGTCATTATTATACTCATACGTTATAAACAACATATGGGTGGCAACCATGTTCAAGGCACTAAGGAACATATTCACTGAGTAAGAGGTATTAAAACAGAATTCCTACTCCCAAGAAGCTTAAAATATGTTTTGGAAAACAAGAAGCAACCACTGTAGAATTAAATAAAAGAATAATTAGGTGAAAGCAGTTTCTTAAATTGTTAACATTTTCGAGGAAAAGACTTACTTCTAAGAGTTTTGGGAGTATAAAGAGAAATTAAACTACTGCCTGAGGAATCAGCATAAACTCAAAATTTCTAAGCTTGATAAGCTGACAGGGATCTAAAACCATGAAACTCCATTACAACAGCATACAACTGTCTGGTTCTTGGTTTCTAAATACTCTTACCCAATTAAAAACAAACCTTAACATACTGGCTTATCCCAGAACAACAGCAGAAAATGCGTAAGATGAGCCTGGAACATCTTTTTTTTTTTTTTTTTTTGAGACAGAGTCTCACTCCGTTGCCCAGGCTAGAGTGCTATGCGTGGCATCAGCCTAGCTCACAGCAACCTCAAACTCCTGGGCTCAAGCCACCCTTCTGCCTCAGCCTCCCAAGTAGCTGGGACTACAGGCATGCGCCAATATGCCGGGTAATTTTTTCTATATATTTTTAGTTGGCTGATTAATCGCTTTCTATTTTTAGTAGAGATGGGGGTCTCGCTTTTGCTCAGGCTGGTTTCAAACTTCTGACCTTGAGCGATCCACCCGCTTTGGCCTCCCAGAGTGCTAGGATTACAGGCGTGAGCCACCACGCTGGGCCGAGCCTGGAATATCTTTTTGTTCCAGAAACTAAGGAAGTGATGGGGACATGTCAAAACAACCAATGAGTTAATGTGAAGGAGTTCCCACTAACCAAATCTGGGTTAATCTGCAACATCAAAACAAATACGGACAAGTAATAAAAATAACTTCTTTAATAAAAAAGAATATGAATTCATATTAAGATCAAATAAGCAAATGAACAGGAAAAGCTCTTTACAACACAATAGAATGCCAACTAATAAATGCAGCAAGAATGATAGAAAAAAAATTTTTTGCATGCACCACTTGTACTCGCCATCAAATTGGTACTAACTGATCAACACTACGGTGCTCATATGGTAGTAATATTCATGGGGTGCCTGTCAGGTGGAGGGTTTGGGGGAGTAAACTCAACTAATGGAGGTGGAGCATGCTATATGGGGAAGGGCACGCTTGTAGCCCTGGCTTGTGAGAGGCAAAAGCATTAAATGTAACCAAAATGTTTGTACCCTCACAATATTCCGAAATACAAAAATTTTGCAACCCCTGTGTAATAACTGATTCAGACAAGAATCATAACTGAATACTAAAATCATTATATGAATGTTTTTGGGGATGACAGATATTTACACAGTTTCCAAGTGTCTCCAACATATTATTCAACAATATACAAAGGGACGATGATATCTTTTATAATGGAGAAAACCTGAGGTTAAAACTGTAACTAAGTGGTCCAAGTAAACATCACTAATATGGTCAAAGTGACATCACATTGCCTCCTGATGTAACGCACTGAAGATATCTCATCACTTACATAGGATTCCTGCTAAAAATGCATAATCAGAATCTAATCACAAAGAAGCAACAGGACAAATTCAAATTCATGGACATCCTACAAAACAAAAGGCCCGTATACTTCAAAATTATTAATGCCAGGAAAGACCAAAAAGAGCTGAAGAACTGTTTCAGATTAAAGGGTACAGGAGATATGACAACTAGAAAGCACTGTAAAATACTGGAATGGTGGAAAATGCAATTAAAGGATATTACTGACATAACTGAAGAAATTTCAACATGAATTATACTTACAATAATTAGATCAATATTAAATATTTTCAATCCACCATACTATGGTTACGTGAGAATATGTCCTTATTCTCAGGAGATGTTGCCTGAAGCATTTAGGAGGAAAGGATCATGATGTGTGCAACCTACATTCAAATGGTTCAATAATAAAAATTATAATAGAAGAAAAAGAAGAAAAAAGAGAAAGAAAAAGGAGATCTAGGTAGTGGATTTCTGATATTACATGACAATACATGATATGTTCAATGGCATTATATGTTTAAATGTGGTTTCCTTGTTAACAAAGTATGCAGCACATTAATACAGCATTTCCACCTATCCCTGTACATGTGTCTGTGATGTTTTGCCACTGACTTTAACTGCATCAAGTTGCATCTTTGGAATACTCTAAAGATGTAATCAAGGAGCTTCAAACTATAAATAAAATATAATAATAATATCTGTTTCCAGACTTTGTGGCCACTCTGCAAATATAAAAAGAATGATAAAGCAAATGTGGCAAATGCTAACAATTGGTGAATGTAGGTGACAAGTATATGGGAGTTCATTGCACTATTCTGGTAACTTTTCTCTAAGTTTGAATTTTTTTCTAAAATAAGTTAAAAAAAAAATTCTGCCAATACTAAAACTCTACTTTGGGGAAATAAGCCATTTCTGAAAAACACAAAAAGAAAAACAAAATCTTAACTCCTATAGTCTCTGTTTCCCTTCATAATACATATCATCAAATTAGGTTTAACACCATTTAGAGAAAGATTTTCAGTATTAGAATAAACATTTTGCCAAAGTAGTCCCTAACTTGAAAATGGGATATGTTCCAAAAGCCCATTTGTAAGTCACCTATTTTAGAATGTGGAATGATTTTCACTATTACAAATGGTGGTTGGGAATAACATGTGAAATTAGCTGAACAAACTAGAGGGAGAGAATGGGGGTGGGAGGACGCTGCTTAGTAAGAAACAACAGGGGTATGCAACTCAAACTGGAAATACAGACCTCAGACAACATGACTATTCACTGCCCAGCAAAAAAGGCAAAATGCAATCTCAGGAAATGCCACTTGTGCTCCACAGCTCTCAGATTCCTGCCATATTCCTATGTTAATATGCATGAAAAATGCACAAGGTAGGATTTATAATCTGGAAAGTATCTTTATAATTTCTGAAGTCTGATTTGGGAAAACTGGTCTGTGGTTGGTTATTTCAGTTGATTAGGATTAAGACAACTTCCACTCAATTCGGCATTTACTGAGAATTCACTATGAACCAAGATAGGCTGGTGGATACTGAGTATACAAAAAGCTGGTCCTTGACATAGGAACTCAGCCTAGCAGGAGAGAGTGACATCAATTATAATACTCTAAATACCCTAAAACGGGATTTACTCGACAAATAGTGCATGTATCAAAGGCTTTGGAAGTACACAAGAGCCAAGAGAGAAAAACTTTGTCTACAGAAATTAAAACTAGTATCACAAATAACATTTCAGCTAAAACTTAAAAGATAAATACTTCAATAACTATATGGGCAAGGGAGCATTCCAATCAGTGGCAAAAACATGAACAAAGATAAAGAAGTATGAAGTATTTACTGTCTTCCAAGTGCCAAGCAGCTTGGCACATGGTGACAAGAGATACAGCTGTCAACAAGACAAATAAGGCCTCTGCCTTCATGGAGTTTACATTCAGGTAATGGAAAAATACTATAAATAAACAATAACTAAACAAACCAGCTATGTACAAATTATAACAAGTGACTTTAAAGAAATGATCTGTGTGAGAACGTAAACTGATGGAATGCAACATTAAATAGGATGGTCAGAGTAGACCTCTCTGTGAAGAAGTGAGATTTGGGCCAAGTTCCAAAGGGTTTGGCCAAGCTAGCCATTTGAAGAGCATCCCAAGCAGGTAATACATACATAAAGTGCAAAAGGCCCTAAAAGAGGAAAGGGCGTAGAGGGCTTAAGAAATACTAAGAGGCCTTTGTGGCTGGCATCCAACGAATGGGAAAAATGATGAGAAGGAGAAAGATCATTCAGGGCCATTTAGGCCATGGACTAGAGTACAGACTTTATTTCAAGAGGAATCGAAAGCCACTAGAAGATTTTAAGCAGAGAAATGATATGATCTAATCTAAGCTCTTAAAATGATCTCTAGGGCTGTTGTGTGAAAAAAGAACTTGTGTGGAATGAGAAAATAAACAAGAAACCCACTTAGGAGACTACTGCAGTATTTCATACAAAAGATAATGATGACTCAGAATAAAGAGGTGGCAATGAAGACTACCAGCAGTGGGCTGGCTGAAGATAAACTATGAAGGTACAACAGGACTTGTGGGTGGACTGGATTTGAGGAAAAAAGTAAAGAATCAAGAATTATATCTTGAGTTTTTGGCTTAAGTACTGCCACCATTTACTAAGGGAAGGCCAGCAGAGACACCAAGGTTTGGAGGTCCGAAGAAGGCTGAGGAAGAAGGAAAAATAGCTATATTTTAGCTACACGGCAAATATCATGTTGGAGATTCCAACTAGATTTCCAAGTGGATATCAAGCTCAAGAGAATTCTGGGCTAGCTAAATAAAAGTGGGAGTCATCAGCATGAAAACACATGGCCTTTGCAGGAAAGAGCAAACAGGTGGCCTTGACTAGGGCATATAAACTGAAAGGATAGTGGCTGACGATGAGTCTGGAACGACAGGATGGAATTATATTATGAAGTGAGCTATAACTAATAATAGCAATAGCAGTAGTAGTAATGACAGTAAAAGCAGCGGGGAAATTAATGCATGCTATTTACCAGGCACTGCACTTTATAATACACATCTCATTTAACCTCTCAAAACTGCATGGAATAGATAATGTTATAATCACTATTTTATACACTGAACCTCAAAAAGACTGAGATCTTGCCAAAGAACACAAAGTGTAAGTAAGAACACAGTAAGTAATGTGGGTATTCCAATTTAGGCAATCTCATTTCAGAGGCCCATCTCTGATCCCTGACGATACTGTTTCTCTACTGAGCTTGCATGCCTTCAAAGTTGGGGGTTTTTTCTCTCAAGAAGAAATGACATGTAGATCTGAATTTTAGAAATATAATTCCTCTCTTTATGTAGAAGACAGACTGCTCAGGGTGAAGATGAGATATAGCATTACTCAATGCAAGAGCATCTTGTTTTAATAAGCCCAAAAGTTACAAGTTACCTTACCAAGTTAAATGGGAAGCAGCCCTTTGTTCCAATGGTCACAAATTATACTGCAAATGAATCCAAGTCAACTTGCATACGCATGCTGCTGGTCACAAAAATAACCATGCAAAAGATCCAACTCATGCAGTATAAATTTACTGCCTGCTACCAAAAACATTTCTCAAAGCATTAACCTTTATTGATGGTGAGGTTTTTTTAAAAAACCGATAAACTTTGTATTTTTGTATAAGGAAATAAAATTAGTATTAAGACAACCATAAAAAGATGTGCCTGGGTTAGTATTTATTATAAGTTTGATTAATTAATGTCTGTTTCTCACTCATGTTAACAATTATTCTGGCTTTCCACATCATCAGTTGCTAAAATGAAGAAATAAATTACCTGTCATCATATATACCAATATCCAAATATGCAATTCCACCTCACAAAGAAGCTTATGATTTCTTCTCAAGTGACTACTAGGACAATATTAAATAAAATATTAAAGTCAGTAAATATCAATTAAATTTAATAAATATAAATATTAGTTATTAAAATCTGTAAGTAACAAGACATCTATATAAAATATAGTACTTATTAAATAAATGCCAACATATATCCTATAAGACTTACTAATTAGCAAACAGATTTATAATCTTAATCATAATAAACTGGACACAAGGTCCATTTATTACAGGACATACAAAGTATGCACAGATAAAATCATTTCATTTCACAGACCAGATAATATGAAGTATAAAAAAAATTACAGATTACCTACTAAAGGGCAGTTATTTTTAAATATACCTATTCCAGGTAGGTTATAAAAATATTTTTCTAATTTTAAATTATAAATACCATATCTTGAAGAGAACTCCAACAGATAATCCCTAAAAGACATAACTGAAGAGTAGGGAAACTACTTCCATTTAACTCTAATTAAATATATATATATTTGCAGAGATTATGAAGATCAGAAGCAAACTACGATTGCAGATCAGAAATCTAATGAACAGCCAAATAAACATCTTATTGTATAATCTGACAATGAATTTAAGACACTGAGATATTTTATCCAAAACAAATATATAAGCATTATCCTGTATTGATACCTTATATAAAGTCCTTTTGGTCACAAACACTAAAGGTACAGATACTAGCCAAAGTACCTATACAAACCTTCACGGGAAGGCAGAGATGAAAGCAGGAAGGGAGGCAGGGAGCTCAAGCAACACGCATTTTTGTACATTAAGCCTCAGGCAGTGTGCTAGGAACTTTTAAACTCATTATCTCACTTAATTCTAACAACACCAAGGGGCAGGTGGTGTAATTCCTTTCCATTTACATAAGATAGCTCATAACTTTGTCAGTAGTAGAGCTGGGATCTGAATTAAGATCAGACTACAAAGTCTATCAGCTGTCCTTTATTGGGGCTTGCAAATCAGCCCATGTTAATAGCATTACCTTGCATGAGGTTATCTAGCTGAAAGATTAATTTTATTTCCATATTTACACTTCTCTTATTACTTAAACATTAAGAGAGAAGGCACTCACTTCTCAGTTTACTAAGAATGTTCATAGATTTTCTTTGTAATCTAGCAAAAAGCAACAGTGATCATTTTCAATCCACAGAACAGTATTCTCATTGCCCCATCACTGATAAAACAAAACTTGAGTTGGACTTTGTAACATTCATAGGTATCATGAGTGCATTTTTGAAAACAAAAAATGGGGGCCTGATCTGATTACAAGACTGAATATTTGAAATCAAAAATACCCCCAGAAAATCAAGGACCATCATCACTGTATGTTACACTAAATTTCTCTTGCCAGACTAAAAGCAGGAAAAGGAGGGGAAAAGATGGCTATCCAAAATTGACTGACAAGCATGCGATTTTCCAATAACGAATTTGCTATGGCTTCCTCCTTCTAAATCAGAATACAAATCTACTGAAAAGATTTAATTGGACTATTTCAAACATCAAAATCATGTTCTATTAAACATTTTCATAATTATTTAACCACTCTGAGAATATAGTTTAATAGTTCTGTCTTCGGTAGCCAAACAATTAATGGGTGACACTGCAATTGCCTGAATAATTAATAAAATTAATATTAATCTGCACTGCATTCTAAATAGAAAATACAAAGTTGTAATGAAATTGCTTTGAAAATATAACATCACAATTTTAAACAACATTTTCAACAAATTATTTCTACCTGCATTACAAAAAAACACAATCTTTGTCACACATACCCATTACAGAAACAAAAACACTCTTAAGAATACGAAGCAAAGAGTTCCCAAACTCTTTCCTCACTATGTAATTCATAGGTATCATGAGTGCATGATATCATAGTGACATTAGAAGTATTATTTTTGAGGCTTGATGAGCTTTTTTCCTTCCACTAGACAACCCACAATTTAATTTCAAAAAAACTTGTAATGGTAAGTAAAGAGTTAAGTATAATTTTTAACACCTTTGTTCCAATAGGAATGTCATAATTTTATATGTAACTATAGCATGAATTAAATTAAATGGATAAGCAAATAATTGTGTTTAGAAAGGACACCATTACTTCACAATCATTGACCGCTTTAGTAAATAAGTTATTGGAAGCACTCTTCCAACAGTGTCTACAAACATTCAGATCACCAGTTTTAGCTCTTCAGAGCACTGCCATTATTATAATACCATTGTAACTACTTTTTGCAACAATACTGAGAATTAAGGGTTCCATTGTCAATTAACACATGATCATATGTAACAAATGCTAATCTTAATGTTTTATATGACATCGACATGTGTTTATTATACCTATAATAGCCTAATTTATTGGAAGTGGAAGAGTAGGAATAAAAATAATAAATGAAATAAAATAACCTAATTTAAATCGGCATCTACTTTAGTGAAAACACTTTTGACTCCCTAAAACAAAAGTTGCCAGTTAAAGAAATAAGAATAAAGACTTGAGCGCCCCAAAAATACACAAAAGCAAAACAAAAAAAAGTACATACAAAAACCATAATGGCACGATAGTTATTTTTATCCTCATTCCTAAATTCACATTTAAAAGAAATGTCATTTTTGCATGTTGAAAAAAAACTATTTTGTTTACCTTTTCCACAAACTGTTCAAGCACTGCCAAGGTAACATAGATTTTAAAACTGACAACTAGAGTACTTAGCAGTTGCCAAAACAACACAGCTGGATTCTTAAAGGGAAAGTACTCTTGTGTAATGTACACCTAATTACAGCTTTAGAGAACGTTCTCTTCGTATAGTAATAGATGATACAAGACACAAGGGAAACATGCTGTGCTAAAAACTTGAAAAATGTTAGGCAGTATTTGTTTAAAATTACATATACTATTGTTAACACATCACAGCAGGCCTTTCTAATAGCACATTTATTGGAATCCCGATCTCACTGTAAACTGAAATGCAAGTTAACACTATGTTGTATGCAATCTACACACTTTTCCCTACTGGGCCATAACAGGAGGCTCGTTTCATAGCTCAAGAATCTATTTCAGGTCTGAGCAACAATTTTATAGTTATACTTTCACAGGAAAAAAAAAATCTAATTCAGAAACGCTCACCTTTTCCAAACTTGTCTGCACTACCTCACTCGCTTTAACCCTCCGCTGTTCCAAGACACGAACGCGAACCAAAAGGCAAAGTTTCCAGCCCACAAAACCTTCCCTGCGTGCTGGGATCCACTTGGATGGCAAGGGGCAGCGAGCGATTCCCTCTGCAGCCGCTCGGGCCCCGCAACGCCTCTCTACACTATCCGGCGTCCGCAACCGCACCCGCAGGTGCCCCCGGCCCGCCCCAAATACCGACCCCGCCACTGACATCTACAACACACGGCGAGTTCAGACCCCCGTGTTCCGCCGGGCTGGACCACCCTTCTCCCAAAGCAGAAGTGGCGGAACTTCTTCAAGTCCAACAGGGCAGAACGCCCCCCGCACTGAGGGCTAATCCCTTTGGGGAGACCCCTGGCCTCAGAGGGCAACGGGAAGGAAAAGGCCCTCCGGGGTCTCCAGGGAACTCCAACTTTCAAGGGGGCGACGTCCACCACCGCCCCCCGGCCCCAAGCGCGGTGCGCGCACCGGGAGGCTGCTCGTGGCGAGCCCGCGCGGCCGAGCCTCCCCCTACCCGCCCTGCGGGGCCCCCGTCGGACCCCCGGGCCCGTCCTCGGGGAACCCCGCCCCCACCTCCCTGGGCACCTCTCCCCTGGGCGCCGACCCCGACGCGACCACCCTTCGCCGCCTCCCGGGACCCTACCCGCTCTCCCGCCGCGCGCCCGCGACTCGGGCCCCCTCCCAGCCCGACGTGGCCTCGTCCTAGGTCCCCCGGAGCCCCAAGGGCGCCCCTCCTCGGCGGCACTGTCCCCCGCCCCAGCACCCCCACCTCTGCCCCTACCCGGCCCCCTCGCCGAGACACCGCCCCCTCCAGCACAGCCGGCCCAGTGGACCGAACCCCGCCGCTCGCGGCCCTCACCGTGTCTCTGGTGCAGCTGCCGGGCGCGCACACACGCCGCAGCCCGGGCCCGCCACCAGCGCTCCGCGCCGCCCGGAGCCGCCTCCTTCAGCCCGGGACTCGCCGGGACATCCGCGCACGGATCCCCACACCGGGGCTATTTTTAGGAGCCAGGCCCCGGCCAGACCGGAACTCGTTCTCCTGGCGCGCGTGCGCACTACGCTGGTCGCCTAGGTGTCCCTCCGCCAGCCTTGTCTTTCCTTACTTTCCCCTCGTCTCCCTTTCGCGCTTCTCCCATAAGGTTTCTTTTCAGGGCTGCTTTACCCTTTGGGTGGGTCCTAGAGCACTTGGAATGCGAAAGACAAACGTGCGGGCCAAGAGAGTCACACTGTTTGGAGCGAGCGCTATTCCACAAGGACGTGGGGGCGGACTATGTTTTTCCGGGTGGGTGAGGAGACGATCACCCGGCACAGGAAGGAGATGACGGCGGTTTGGCGCCGGGGCTGCAGGCTGGAGCTCGCTTCCCTCAGAAGGACCGAGTTCTCCTGGAAGGGATACTGGTCACTTGATGAGGGTCTGGGCGCCTCCCTGGGCGGGGCGGCCCGGCGGCGTCGCGCCCTGCCACCCCCGCCTCCCCCGCGGCTGCTTCCCTGACCAGCCCGCGGGAGCCGGAGCCGGGAGCGGCCCTAGTGACGCGGCGCGTGGCGAATCCCCGCGCGTGGCCCGCGGCTCCAGCCAACCCGGGGCGCCGGGGGGCGGGGCTCCCGTGGGCGGGGCCCGGGCGGGAGTCCGGCAGTCGCCCGGGGTCCGGTGCCAGGCGGAGTCCCGCGGGACGGCGCAGACACCCTCCCTGCCCGGCCCTGGGGTCGCGGCCAGCCCCCTCCCTCGAAGTGCACTTGGTCTCCCGAGATGTCTGCTCGCCACGCCCGCGCCCACGCCCTCATTGTGGTTAGGGCCGCACCTGTGCTCGCGCCGGGGCGGCAGCCAGGTCACCCTCACTGAGCAAGCATAATGGGGGCCCCTAGGACGCCGCGGCCGTCAGGACCGGCCCGGAAAGAACAGCAATGAAGGGCCTGGAAGGCGGGTGGACCCTTTCTGAGCCAGGCTCTTCACGTCCCAGGAGAGAAGCAACCTCCTTATATCGACTATCAATAATAGTAGCTAGTATACCTTGAGAGCTAACCAAGACATGAGAGCTTGTGTAATCCTTACAACGTGCCTATGAAGCAGATTCAGTTTCTGTTCCCACTTTACAGATGAGGAAAGGGAAGCTGAGAAGTAAAGTGACATGTCAGGTTCACAGCGCTTAAGAGGGGGGCACTGTGGACTTGAACTCCTGACCACTCTGCATAGTGCCTTTTTCGAGAGAAGCACAAAGGTGATGTGCTTGGGACAGCTGTTATGTTTTATGGGTTTATTGATTTTGTTGAGAAAGGTCATGAGAAGGTGAGCCATTGTGGGTCCTCTCATCCTGAAAGCCGCTGTCCTCTGAAGACATTCTCAGGGCCACACTGCCTGCATGTGCACCCTGAGGTGCCTATGCAATGGACACAAAACCAATGGTTTCTTTCATTTGAAGATGGGAAATTCAGTCCCGCAGTACTTTAAAACAAGGTGATTGGGGTGGATGAGCAGACGAGCAGAGGAACTGGGAAGTTACAAAGGAAGCCAGAGGCTGGCTGGCTTCCTCCTTCAAGGACAACGAGGCAATGTACCAGGGACAGCCCAATACAAAGGCAGCACATAGACACCAGACACTGGGAAATAAACCTGGAGCTCTGCTCAGAGCCCCACATCCTCAGTGTTCAGGGGAGCCAGCAAAAGGCACTACAGGGAGGTTTTTAAAACATGTCAAAATTTGGTGTAAATCAGCAATCGTGTGGAAATGCATGCTTTTTAACCTGCCAGAAGCTGCAAAGCCAGCTGGATTTGCCTCCTTTGCTCCAGGAAAATAGGAAGAATGTGATAGTTTTTTTTTTTTTTTTTAAAGCTTAGGGTCTGGAGTCAGGGAACAGTAGTCAATGGCACCCTCCTTCTCCACCTGCTTCCTCCCTGGAAGTAGAAGAGGAGCAATGAGAACAGACTTTCAAAAGAGGTTTCCACCCTCTCAATGCTTCTCCCAAACCCCAGATCCTGTCCTTCCAGAAACCGAGTCTCCTGGGGTGCAAAAGACTCAGTCCAGACTGCCCACCTCTGCCCTTTCCAATGCTATTGGTCACCCCAGAAAGTCAGGCATAGAAGTTGCCTAGGAGTCCAGCCAAAGCAGCCATGAAAAGACCATTTGCATCACCCTACAGCACCTCTCTCCCCACCACCCCATGCATGTCAAAGCCCTTGTCTAAGAATTGCAGGGAGTGGTAAGAAGGAAGGAAGGAAGGAAAGGAGAGAGAGATGATGGAGAGAAGGTAGGAAGGAAGGATGGGAGGGAGGAGGATAAGTTTAAGAATTCTGAAGCACAGATATTGTATAACACATTAGCAGAGCACAATCACTGTTCTTTGTAGTTAAAGTAACCAATTCTATGAAATCATCACAAATTCTGTTTGGATTTCAAAAACCTGTACCCGAAATCTCCAGCAACTTCCAACACTCAGCTCAGCATAGAGCATGAGCTGAGCACTTACATGTGCCATTGGCTTGGAGGGAACTTCTGAGGAGCACCATCTGTCAGTCTTTCCACTCTGTTGGCCTCCTTTAAAGGCCAGGTGTCCAGGTGTGTCTGCACTGCAGGAGCTCAGCATTGTACCAGGCTCTGGGACACAGAGGTGAGGAGGAGCAAGCCCTTCCTTCAAAGGGGCTGGCAGGCCATGGGGAAAGATACACCTTAAAACAGTCCAGCTTAATAGCCACCAAAAGAGAGGTTTCCTTGGGTGCCAGAAGAGCACAGACGATGAGGGTCTAAGGAGAGTCAAGGCTTAGGGAAGGCTTCCTAGGGAGTCCATGCCCACAGTGACTCTAGAAAGCCTCTTAGTAGGATGAAAAAGCGGCCCTCTCACTATGTCTTGATGTGAAGAGGAAAGCCCAAGCTTTCTGGGAGGAAGGGATCCCTGACCACCTGGCCAGCCTCTCCTCACCTCTTCCTGCCTGACACCTCACTGTCGCCATTCAGAGATCTGAGAAGCTTCTCTGTATGCACCAGCCTGTTTTCTCCTGTCTGCAGGGTAAACCCCTCATCAGGTCTCCACTTAGGCATCCTGTTCTCCAAGGGCCCTTCTCTAATAGAATGCTTTAGTTGAAGAACAGAAGTATTTCTTTATATGTGCCTGTCTCCTCCCCTTACGGAGAGAGCTTCTTGAAGTTGAAAACTGTGAGTTACTCCTTGTTGTCTTCACAGTGTCTAGCACAGTGCCTGGGATATAGTAGACAATCAAATGTTCGTTAAATATTTATGAGCAGCCCATAGACACAGAGGGACTGCCGTGTGCAGGGACCTCTTGAGTGTAGCTCAAGAGAGAACCCACAGCTAACGTGGTGTGCCTGGCATCTGCATCGAGTGCTGGGAAGGGGCAGGAGATGAGGCTAGAAGAGTGGTTGGGTGTGAGATGGGGCAGATCTCTGGCATGTCAAGCCAGGCCATTTGGATTTTATTCCGAAAGAAATGGGAGCCATTGACAGTTTTGGAGCAGGTGCTTGGGCTATTTGGCCTTTTAGAAAGGTCACTTAAGGAGCCATAGATGGAGGTGGGAGCAAGACTGGAGGCAGGACAACCAGTTAGGAGGCAGTGATGGTGTAGCGGCTGCTGCCAGAACCCCCCCCCCCATCCCCTGAGGTCTCCACAGAGAGTCCCCACACATGCTGCTGGCTTCCTTCGGGTCTCTGCCTGAGGGCATGCTCTGGTCAGGAGAGGGCTTCTCTTGGTACATAAATACCCCAGCTTCGTCACACTTCAAGAAGACCGTTCTGAGGCACGTTCGGAAGTCCCTTGTGAAGGGAGGGCGGTGTCCCAGTGGCTCGAGCCCCAGCTGCCAGCAGCGGTGACCTACTCATCAGCACACTTCTGTTACCTTTCCTCCCTTCTGCCGTTCACTTCCCAGGGTCACCTCCCAAACAAACTACCAGACCAAAATCCTTGTTTGGCGGTCTACTTTTCAGGGGACCCATTTAAGGCAGATGGAACCTGAGATAAAGAAGAAAGAGGACCTCAGTGAAGACGGTTGCCTGATGGGAAAAAGAAAGCAAGGGCGAAACAGCTGTTTAGAAGTCACAACTCCCTGGCTTGCTGGCCATTGAACCTGGGGTTAGGGAAGGTTGAGGAGTCCCAGTTGCCCCCCCGGTTTCTTGTTTGGGGTACTAAGTGGACAGTTGCAGCATCATTTAAGTGGGGGACACTGGAGGAAGAGGAGATGGGGGTGCTTGGGAGGAAGAGGAGGACAAGTTCCATTATGCTCATGTTGAATATGAGATGCTTGTGGGACAACGTATACTTAGCCTTGGGGGTTGGAGAATGATACAACTAGATGAAACTAGATGCTTCATGGAGGGCTTCTTGGAGGAGGAGAAATTTAAACAGAATATTGAAGTTGCGGTACATAGGCTGGAGAAAAAGGGAAATGACTTATGGAGCTGAAGAGTGACAAAAAGGGGGATTGACAGGAAAGAAAACCGGATTCATAGAAGAAAAAAGTAATTTTACCTGTACCAGGGAAAACTAGAGCAAATAAATGATTGCAGTTAAAAGAAATTCAAAGGAGTTTTAATTTGTAAGCTGCTTGAAGAAAGGAACCATGCCATGTTCAATCTTGTGTCCCCAACACTTACACAAAGTTGATATTTATTAAACATGGTGTGAACCAGGTGAAGTGTCTGAATAAATATTTTTTCATAATGTCTCAATCTTGTAAGAGTATAATTAAAAATCACCAATTTTAAATGTGTTACCCAAAATTATTATAGTAAATTCTCCCTCCAAATTTAACTTTGTATAAAGATTTGCGTCTTTTTGAGAAACACCACATATATGAGAACTACATCTTACTTGGAAAGTTAAATCTGATATAGGATCTAATGACTTGTAAATATTTCAGAAAATCAAAATCTCATACTTTAAACCTAAAGATAAAAATATAATGCTCTTGTACTACACACTGCAAGTTCTTTAGAGTTACAATTACTAATGTCTGTGTGCAAGAGAGAGAGCATTGAACCTTTCTTTTTTATTGTGAGTTCTATGATAAGCACCCAGATCTAAATGCCATTTTACAATAAGAGGAACAAGGGCTCCTTAGAGAAATGGTTGATTCCAGGACGAGGGCAGGAAAAAGGCAAGATGAACCTGTGGTATCATAAAAAGAAAGTACTCAAAAAATGATGGAGGCATGTCAAAAGGACACAAGAGCCAACCTGAAAGAGCTGCCAATGGCAAAGCTGGGACAATTTGAACCACAAAGTAAATAAGGTGAGTATAGAATTATAATCCATAGAATAAAATAAATATCCCTGAACCCATATTGGTATAAATAATTGAATGACTAAATAAATAGAAAAGAAGGTACAGGTCCTTACAGGAGAATTCCAATTTAAAAATGTAGAAGGAATGAGGAAAATACAAAATCACCATTACACAAATACCGCTGTTAATAATTGTTGCAGTGGGTGAAAGAATGATGAGACACAGGACATTTGCTTAGTCTCAGAGTAGCTCCCTACAAGATGCTTATTAATCACAAAGAGGGAAATAGTAACTTTAGGGTAGAGAAACCAGCAGACATCACCTTAACCAAGTGGACAAGGTGAGCATCATCAGTAATAAAGTATATCAACAACATGTACCACGTGATATGATGCAATGAGAAGAGCCCATCTCTTCTTTGGTATTCTTGCTAAAAATGTATGACCTGGATCTAATCATGAGAAAACATCAGACAAACTTCAATTGAGAGGGCATTTTACAAAGTAACCGACCAGTACTTATTAAGTGTCCAGACCATGGAGGACAAGGGAAGATCAAGGAACTGTCACAGATTGAAGGAAACCAAGGAGACCTGACAACTAAATGCAAAATGGGATCCTGGATTGGATCCTGGTACAGAAAAGAGACGTTAGTGGGAAGACCGGCAAAATTTGCTTGTGGTTTGTAACTATATAATATGATAGTGTTATATGGATGTTAATTTCCTGGTTTTGATAATCATACTATCCTTATGTAATATAACATTCAAGGAAGAATTCAATGAGTTCTCTGTACCATTTTTGAAACATTTGGTAAGTCTAAAATTATTTCAAGATTAAGAAATATTTGAGTGATAAGGTAAAATATTTTAGTATTCTATAATTTACTCAACTCCCCAATTTTAACCCTCATGTGGATTTAATATCACTAGTATAACGTATTTTTATAAGACCTTTCAATAGTAAATTCAACTTCAGTTTGGGCAATATTAAAACCATTGGTAAAATGTTTATAAGTATGCATGTTTTAAGGTGACCAATGTTCTGAAGTGAGGGGAAAAAAACACAGAAAATAACAAAATGTTTCAAGTTATTACACAAAGGAGTATGGTTCTATGTCTGCCACGTGGTATTCCTAAACATCAAAAACTGCCATATGCACATGTATAACTTCTAATGCGGCCGATTACATCCTTTTCAGACATTGACAGTGGTGTTTTCACTTTTTTTATTTTAATATCACACGGGCTTTTATTCTTGAATGCCTAATGATGAAAAGAATGAATTCAGGTTCTCAAAGAAGGAGATAAAAGAGCTTTCCTTTGCTCAGTTTATATTCTTACATGTAGAAGTCTACATAAAGATTAAATAAACTTTAAAAATATAAGAAATTGAATATTTGACAGCTGGATATTTTACACAATCAAACTTCAAATAAGTCTTTCAATTTCTATTATATGTTGTCATTTTGTTACATTGTATTTTTTCTTCCTTAGAGAGTTTATTCAGATTTTATGATTCTCTCCACAACCAATGATATATTCACATGTCAATTATAATAATTCCAAACCTTGAGTTTATTTTCTTTTCACGTTTTTTATTCCATCCAAAGAGGGGCTGCATCTCACACATTGCCCCAGTCTCCTACCCACATCAGCCCTTGCATATGAAACCATCATAATCTCTCTCTACTGTTCTCTTTGCCTCTGTGTTTTGTCACAAATATTTCTTCTAAAGGCTAAACCTGTCCTACCAGGGACCCTTTAGTTCCCCTTCAATAATTTCCTTTGAAATGCATTCCAGGCATTACCAGACTCTGCCATGCCTATTAAGATATCCATTTAGACCCGTTCTGGGCCTGTATGTCCCTGGAGCTCTCCTACAGGGAGAATAGTCTGTTCTCTCTGTTATGGCCACATTATACAAATCATTCCCAAATTGCAACTCACGATCTAGCAAGGATTTGTATCTGTTAGAATTTTAGCATGTTTAGGTTTGAGACAAATCTAGGGGAACACTGAAAAGGAACTGCCACAAATTCTGGAGTCAAACAATTCTTTGTTTAAATCACACCTCTACCATTTCCTGTATGTATAACATGGGACAAATTGCTCCCTTCCTGCTCAAAAGGGGCAAGTGACACTTCTATTAGTCAGGTGTTGTGTATTGTTTGTTTGTTTGTTTTGCTGCAAGTGACAGGAACCCATGCCAAACCAACTTAAGCCAAAAATTAAAAGAGGGAGAATTTGTTGGCGTGTTTGACTGAAAGGTTCAGGGACATTTCCAACTCCTGCATGGCTGGATTGGAATCCGAAGTGGCATCCTCCATTCATATTCCCCAGCAGCGCCCACCCCCATTCACGAGTTGTGTTGCTTTCATTCCCACGCAGGCTTTCTTTACACATGGTCCTATAGCAACTATGGTCTTGCAGTTCCCAACTTAGCAATCTCCACCCAAAAAAAGAAAAAAGAGCGTTCTTTTAAAATTTTATTAGCAAAGTCCCAGAGTTGAGCCTGGACTGGGTCACATTTCTCATCTGAGCCAATCCTTGTGGTCAGAGCGATAGAATGCTCTGATTGGTCATGCCTGGGTCACTAGCCTGCCCCTGGGTGCTGGGAGAGGACTCAGACTCAGCAAAACCCCAGGAACATGGGGACTGAGAGTGGGGGGAGCTAGTCTCCTCACATTGGGATGCTATTGTCACAAGAAGGGGAGTCTGTGTGCCAGACAGACAAAAAGAAAAAACAAAGCCCCCCACCCAGCTAGTTTCCCTATCAACCAGACAGGTTACACATCACCTGGACCTAAAGCTAATGGGTTCCAAGTCCCTGCCAGCCTGCTAAATTATTCAAACAAGGCAATCACATCCTGCAGGAACTAGGGGGCATCCCACCCTCTTGATACTACAAAGCTTCCACCCACAGACCTTGCTGGTTCACTCTGCTCCTGAATGCAACCCCTGTGTGATGCTACGAGGTAGGCGGTGCCCTCTCCCCCAGGCTATGAGTATATGTGACCAATAAGCTGCTGCAAATCTCATCTATGCACTGTCAGGTGTCGTGTGTCTGGCCATCTCATGTTAATTAGAGCAGGGGATCCCCCCTTCGCCAATGGGGTAAACAGGATATGATCAGAACACAGACTTCAATTGCTTTTCTAAGAGTAACCAGAGCCATTTGCACTGATCAGTTAATTTGAGGAAGAAGAGGACTATGAAAAACCCCAACACTCCTGCTGGTGGGCCTGGGGGCCGCCGCACACACTGGCAAAGCTCCTCCATACCCCTCATCCCCAGTCCCCCTTCTCAGATCGTCTTCTCTAATGTGAGGTCTGGCCAGCAGTGTGGCATCTTGCTCATTAGTGCCTTCCCCAGAGTCTAGCTGAGGACCCGACACATAGTAGGCTTCCAATAAATGTTCCCTGAGTGAAAGAATAGATCTCTGTCTTTAATCGGGCAACAGCAAAGTGCGGAACACTCTGGTCTGATTCAAAAACTTGGTTTAACTTAGAGCCAAAGTGACCAGCCCAGAAAATCCAGGAATGGAAAATCTATTTCACCCTGGGCTTTATAGAGGAAGTACATACTGGATGGAGATCAGAAGCTATGGTTTTCAATGTTCACGTTAGCAAAGTATTGAAATGGCTTTTTAATTTTTTTTAAATGAAGCTTCATTCTATGCTTACATTTTCAATGAGGTCCCTGTTTTTGTCAGAAATTTCAATCTCTGCTGGGTAATTGCACAACTCCTGGCTTCGCTTGGCCTGCATAGTCTTGGCATGACTGACTTTTTTGCGTACATGCTGTAGGCAAGACTTTTATGAGGCTTGATTCTTGTCTTGACTTTATTTGATCATGTATATCTGTAATTCGGCACATAGATTAGAGTAGACAGCACCTATCAGCTACCACGATAGGGAACGCCACAGAAAATGATAAAGTATTTATCATATACAGATCTATAGGAATGTAGAAAGCCCTTCCAGAAATCATGCTCTGGCACGTTGCGTGAATTAAGTACACACTTTCAAGGGGCTAGGTCCTTCCTTGAGAATCATTTGCAGTTTCCAGCAGCCTGGATAAGTTGGATTCAGTCTGGGGCCTCCCCATGCCCCACATACCTCCCTTGCAAAACAAGTGAAGTGCTTCATCAAAATTCTTTGTCAGAGTTCTCTGTCCTGGTCTTTGGATCTATAAGAGAGTGCCTTTTTGAACAACATCTCTTTAGAATTCCTGTTCTAGAACTGAACGCAGTGGCAGAGCTGAGGTTACAGAAAGATTCCATTTTTCACCTTTCAGATTTAAAAAGATGAAAAGGTTTGTTAACATGCTGAGTCGGCAAGGGCATATAGAAACAGGTATTCTCACACATTGTTACTAAGAGTGAAAATTGGTGCAATCTCCTTGGAAGGCAATTTGGTTAATATCTATCGCAATTTTAAATGTGCATACCTTGACCCAGCAATTCCACATCTAAGAATTGACTCCATAGAGATACTTACATATGTTCCTTGCAGAATTGTTTATAGTACAAAATAATTCAAAAAAGAAACAGATATCTGTCACAGTGAGATTGGGTAAATAATTTATAGTACAATCATAAAAGAGAATACTATTCAGCTATGATAAATACAGCTGAATGTGTGTGTGTGTGTGTCCCTAGACCAGTGCTTTTCAACAGGAGAGTCATCTGGTAAGAGGCAGCCAGGAGCAGAGTGGGGTGGGGGGCAGGTGCCATGGGTGTCTAGTGGGTAGAGGCCAGGAATGCTGCTAACCTTCCTACAATGCAGAACAGCCATTGCCCATCAACAACAAAGAATTATCCAGCACAAAATGTTGATAATGCCAAGGTTGAAGACTCCTCCTAGACAAACCTCTGTCTCTGAAAAAGAAAACTAGAAGATTGGGTCTAATGCTTTGTCCTGATGGAAATTTTACATGTGCAATTTGACATTTTACTTTTAAAGAGCAAATGCTAAACAGTTTTCCGACATGCGTTCTCAGACTCTAAGGCAGGGTACCAGGAGGCAGCAGGTGCCACGGCAGCCCTTTCTCTGCTTTCTTTGACCTTGATCCCCTCTTTACTTAGAGAAAATGGCAGACACAGTGAGCTTGAGCTTGAGAAAAACTGCTTGACATTCACAAGTTCCTGAGCCATGTCTGGTCATGTGGGGACAGAAACATCTTTGATATGTTGACTCTAAAAGTAAAGAAAAGGGTGTAGAATTCTTTGACTGCCTCTGCACATGTTGCCTCTAGAACTTGAAGATGTAGAAAGACACAACAGTCTTTCCCTTCCCCGTGTGTATTGGTATGAGAGACAACCTCAGGGCTACACTTCTCTGATGGCCTGAATGTGCTGCAGGGTTTTTTTTTTTTTTTGGTTTTTTTTTTTCCCCTCTTTGAGACAGGGTCTCACTGTATTCCCCAGGCTGGTCTCAAACTCGTGGACTCAGGCTATTCTCCTGCAGCAGCTTTCCAAGTAGCTTGGACTACAGGCGCAAGCCACCATGCGTGGCTTGAAAGTGCAGTTCTTATCATTTGAATCATAAATTCTGTTGACATATTTTAAACATCAATCCAAGTTTAGCATATAAATATTTACCCACAAAAATGTGCCAAGATAGGGCTACAAGGATGTTCATTGCAGCATTGTTTATAATGGCAAGAATCTGAAAATTTTAAATAGCCCAGGAGAAAACTGTTAAACTATAGAATATCCTGCTACTGTTAAAAAATGAGGGAAATCCATATGTATTGATATGAAGTAATATCTGAGATATATTACTTGAAAAAAGCAAATTATAGAACACTTTATATAATAGGCTTCTTTCTATGGAAATTTCAAATATCTATATATCTCTCTGTGTGTATATATATTAGATTCCATCTTGACATATAGACATTTCACTTTCTGAAAAGAATAATAAGAAACTCTTCACAATAGATTCTTTAGGGTAAGGAGCTGGGACAGGATACAGGGGAGCATCTTAGGCAGATTTCCCTTCACATGTCGTAACCTCATGTGCTGTTTAAACATTCTAAACCCACACATGTATACACGTTAATTTTTTAAATTTTTGACAGATGTTATCAGAGTGGCAAGAGTATAGACTATTTAAACTGTATTTCTTCATATTCCTTTTTATTTATAAAAATGCACACAAGACATAAATGCTATTTAAAAATTAGAAAACATCAGGATGTAAAAGAGGCTATGTAAAAGACTATGGAATTAAAAAGACAATTAGAAATCGTTCTTTGAAATTATACCTAAATTCATGTACAGTAAAAATGATACATATTTGAGCCTTCAAATATGAGCAATGCCATTGAACTAGTATGCCTAGAACTTGTCTTGTTGTTATTATCATTGTCATTATTATTACGGTTACCATTATCCTTAAATCTGTTAGTATTGTTGAGGGTTTACAATACACAAAAAGCATTGTGGTTAATTCTATGAACGAAGTAAAAATGATTGACATGTGACACAGGTATATATCTTTTGAGTTACCTGCCAGCTATAGTGATGGGTTTACACTGATTTTGTCTGCAAGCTAACTGGCCAGTGTTAAGAACTTGGGCAACTTTCTAGTAAGGATCCAGGCATCAACTGGACCAGTCTGGTTTGAACACCAATTGCCACAAAAATCTCCCCCTTGTCGGTGGGCTAGGGCCTGAAATCTCCCCCATTACAGCGAGTCCTAGCATTGACAAGAGAGGCTGCCTTAAAATAAAATACTCATGATTAAAATGCACTTGAGTAGGTACATATCTTTCAAGCCATGTAACCTAGTGTCTCACTATAATGCGTTCTTATTCCTCCTGATACCAGATAATGTAAATCTTCGCCAACTGGGGGCAAAGTAGGTCATTTCAGGTTGAATCTCATCCAATTCAGGAATTTCCCCCTTTTATGTCTAAACCAGACCTATACTGGAGCGGAGGGAGGGAGAAGCTGGTTCACGGCCATTCTCCATAAGCCGCTGGCACCCCCACGACCTCCAGTCCACTGTGGCTCTAGGCGCAGTCATGGCCCCCTGTTGGTATCTGCCCAGGCTGGGGTGCAGTGTTCCTCACCTCACTGTGAGGGGCTTCCAGAAGCCCTATTAGTCATTCAATGCCTATAAAACCCTATTGGACAGATCCACGGATCGTATTTCTTAGAGCTTCATTCTAATTTTGTGGTTCTCTACTTTGGCTGTGTGTTCAAGTCAACTGGGTAGTTATAACAAATGTCTGGGCCTTACCCTTTCCTCAGATCTTCTGATTTAATTGATATTGGGTGCAACCCGGGTGTTGGGGTTTTTAAGAGTCCTCAGGTGATTTTAAGGTGCAGCCAGGATTGAGAACCACTGACCTAGTTTCCCCAGGCAACAGCAGCCTCTACGTACAGTTCCTCTGGAAGTCACCACAACAGTTAGCTGAATGGGAGACAAGAGCATGGAAGAAACACACGGAAAGCTTTGAAGGGCCAGGCTTAGGAGGGGCCCTCAGAACTTCTGTTCCCATTCCACTGTCAAGCACCCGTCACATGGCCACGCCTAACTGCAAGGAAATCTGGGAAATAGAGTCCAGTCATGTTCTCAGGAAGGCGAGGAAAATAGATTTTGGTGAAACTATTGCAGTCTCTACCACAATCATTCGAGTTACTCCCTACAAGAGCCTAAATTCCCTTGCCCCTCTCTGCCTTCAAAATAATTAGCTGGCCACACCCTAACTTTGCGATGAACTCATCATCTGCCTTCTTGCTGACAGTGCCTAAGTAGCTGAACATGGCTAGACATGGTTTGGCATTTAATTCATGATTTTAAACCTTAAATGGGCACCCAATGCCTGTGGCGATCTACCACATTTCCTTACTAAACTTGCTGTCCTCTTGCCTAGTGTGATCATTTTATACCTTGACTCCATTTTGGTCTTAATGTGTTGAAAACTGAACTTGTATTCACCTCTCAATCCAAACCTCACCCTCCCCCTGGCTTCCATGTTTCCAGGAGAGGCAGCATTCAGCCAGTTGCTCAATCCAGAAACGTGACCATCATCCTGACTCCTCCCTGTCTCTTACCTACATCCAACCCATGATCAAGTCCTATAAGTTTTGCCTCTAAAACAAATCCTAATCCTGCCCTCTCCCTTCCATCTCCTCTCCCACCACTGTAGGCCAGGCCACCATTATCTCTCACCTGGGCTGTTGGCTCTTGTCTCTCTTACAGTTGTTCCCCATGGATAGCCTTGGGTGTTCCTGAAACATGAGCGCTATCACATCATTCCCCTGCCTAATGCCCTAAAGGGGCTTTCACTGGGCTTCGTAAAAACTCTAGACTGGTGACCATGGCTTACATGGTACCCATGGCACACACACCCCTGCCTCCATCTGGCTCTACTCTCCCCTTGTCCTTGGACCCCCAGCCCCTCTAGCCAAGTCTCTTTCCTTCCTTAATCAATATCTTCGCACTTACTGTTCACTTTGACAAGAATGCTTCTCTCCTAACTCTTCAGGGCTAGCTCCCATACAACTTCCAGGTCTCAGTTTAAAGCTCAGTGGGCAGGACTTTCACACTTCTAAACAGGTCCCATCATCCCTTATCCTTTCATTCTGCTTCCCTCGTAGCACTCATTACTGTTTGTAACTGATGGGTTGTGTGTGCTTACTTTTTTGTGTGTGTTTACTGTTTCACTCCACAGATTCTCTGCTACACTAGGGGAGGGCTACGTTTGCTATGTTCGTGCCTGTCCACGATACCTGATACATTCTATCTATGTTGGTTGAATGCAATGTAGGTCAGTGAATGCAATGCAATGAATGAATGCAATAGGCCAATGGTTCTTAACATCTGTCTATCTATGTCAAGGAAGGAACTCTTAAGAACCCAATGAAAGCTCTAGGCCTTTTCCCCCAAAAAAATCATGCACATGTAGCATTGCATTTAGTTTCAGGTGATCCCTGGGCCTCCAGAATCCCATTCACTCAGAAATTAGATTAATAGTTCTAGAAATAAATAGTACTTTAGCTCTAAAGTTCTTACAGTAATGCACAGGAAAACCTTAATAAGATGGCACCTAGAAAAGGTAAGTTTCTGTGGAATAAGAAGAAGCAGGAAATACCAGGAGTGTAGGCTGTTGCCTTCAAAAAAAAGCTGGAGAAAGACACACCCAAATGGGATCTTGGGGTATCCAAGAACCACCTTGGAAGGGGTCAGGTCCTAAAACAATCCAGGAATATCTGAGCGAGGCCCTTAGAGCCAGGTTCCAGGCCAGGAGACCCCCTGGATTGCCTGATGCATGGCACAGCTGGGAAAGAGATGATTTGCAAGCCATTGACGTGTGTTCGCTGAAGGGTCCTCCAGAGATGCTGGAGCAGAACCCATGTTTTGTTATCTTGGCAGCCATGGCTGATGGAAGATGGCAGACAATAGGACAGCTCATCAAGGGACACTTCCAAACGTGCAGTTATGAGAGTGCTAGCGGTATGTCTCCCTTTGTTTGAATTCCTTTAGCACTTCCACATTCCTGTGTGCTGGAGATACTTGTTCCCGTAGTTTCTCTCATCCTGGACAACAGAGTTCATGCAGTCCCCACAGCATCTACTGCAGGGTTAGCACAGGGAGCTTCCTAAGAAACACTTATCTAAGCAATGAACAGATCTTGTGCTGCTGCCAGGGCCTTCACAAGCCCCAGAGGGTTCTCTATGGGGGCTGGAGGTATGGGCTGAATCAGAGGAGCCACTCCAGGGAGGCAGGAATCCCCATTATAGAGGAAGCTTTAGGACAAAAGCAACTCATCATGTCTCATGTCAGGTGACATGCAATAGCCCAGTCCTTGGTCCAACAGGTGCTGGAGCACCTGTCAGCATAGCTGCTACAAACTCCTGGATATGTCACAAAAAAAACCCAGGGTCAGCTATCTGAAAGGCAAGAAGGGGTTTGGGTAACCACAGGGGCCTCACCTACAGGTCACAGCTGTCCCTGGCCTCAGGCAAGCAGGCCAGCAGCCACTAGCAGGTGCCAACCATAACTGCTATAGCCCAGAAGTTGATACCTTGATCGTTCAGCTGTTGGACATTCTGTGAAACATATGTTGTGGGCTGTGTGCTGGATGATGCCAGTGCTTAAAAATTCTGAGATGAGTTTATAGATAGGCTGTGGTCCCAGTAGTGAGTTATACAGAAAGTGGGTTTCTGTGCATGGCAGAAACCATCCTGTGTGTGAATAGGACCACTTGATCCCAACAAATCTCCCTCGAATGGACACTTCCTTGTTTCAATAGGTTTTTTCTTTGCTTATTAAAGATAGTGTTTACAAGGTCATCATCAGGATTGTATATTATTTCAGCTTTAAATTAATAGTTTAAATAATTAAATTGGGACTCTGTATTGTTTAATAGATGTATTTAAAGTCGGATGGCAAATACCAACTTCAGGAGAGTGAAATTCCCTGAAGTGCAAAGGAAAAGTAGAAAAAGGAGGAATGGAGGGGAGGGACTCTCAGCTATGTCTGTTGACTTACAAACATGCACACACACACACAAAGATCTAAAAGAATTATAGCAAAAAATCAATGTTTGTTAAATCTGAGAATTAGAGGCTCTGTGGATGTGTGTAATATTGTCTCCTGTCCTTTTTTTAACCTCTGAATTTTTATAATCAAAATAAACATTTTTAAAAATGATGAGATGTAGAAAGAAAGTAAACTTTATAGAACTTGGGTATGTACTGGGATTTTTAAAGTTCTGCATGTGATTGTCTTGCCTTGGAGATGAGAATAGGGAGATACATGTCAGGTTTGGCTACGTAAGGCATAACAAAAACAAAAGCAAACACATACGTGTTTAGCAGGGGCCAGGCATAATTCTAAACACTTTACTCATTAACCCATTTAATCAGGTACTGGAACAAATCTCCATTCAGAGACCTGCTCACCTGACAGCAAAATGTTTTCAGTTGCTGGAATTTTCAACTTGGCCTCACTATGGGAAAGGAAATAAGGAAACCTCCGGCCAGAAAAGATTAAGTTCCTGCTTCTCAATGGATGAGTCTCAGGAGTAAGTGAGCCAGGGAGAAATAAATCTCAACTTCTGATGGAGCATCCTGGGTAGGACGGCGCTGTGAAAAGCAGGTCCCACTTCTATGAAGGGATCAAGGACCATACATCATAAGGGGGCTGAACACTGCTGGGATGGCTGTCACATGCGGTCACTCTCCCTTCACTTAGAGATAGCAGTCATCCTGACTGCTAACACCATAGATGACTTTTGCTTGTTTATAAAATGTATATATTTTGAATATATTCTTATGTCTTGCTTGTTGCACTCAACATTATATTTGTGAAATGTATTTACGTGATTGCGTGTATCAACAGTTCACTCATTGTCCTTACTGTAGAGTTTTATATTGCATGAATACATTATAATTCATTAATCTATGATACTATTGTTGAAAAATGGGGGAGTTTCCAGTCTAGGCTATTATGAATGGTGCTGCTATGAATGTTCTTGTGTATGTTTTTCAGTGTAAATATCTAAGCATTTCTGTTTAATATATCCTTAGAGTATGTTCAGTTTTTTAGATACTGCCAAATAGTTTTCCAAAGTGGTTCCACCAATATACATTTCCTCTAGTGGTATGTGAGAATTCTGCTTGTCCTAGAATATCATCAAAACTTGAATTTGTTTTTAAAGAAATTACTATGTAATCTCTACCTCTCTTCTCATTTTTAGTATTTCTCTAGGGAAGAGATTTCTGGTGGGGCAAGAGCTACTCTTTACACGATTTTTCTTTTTCAAAAAATTTCTTGTTTTCTCTCATTCTTTTATCTATTCTAGGTGAATTTTATATTGAATTTATTAAGTTTCATAAAAAATTGGTAATTGCTAGATTAAGGTTACACACATTTATAGTTTTAGTAAATACTGCAAAATTGCCCATCAAAACTGTGTGTCAATACATAGTCCTACCAGCAGTGAGAAAGAGTAACTATTTCCCCTCAACTTCACCAACCTGCATGTTAAACTCTCAAGTTTTTACCAAAAAAGGATACATTATTGTGTTTAAATTTGTATTTCCTTCATTAAAAAGGAGGGGATTGAATATTTTTTACAAATGAATTGACCATTTGCATTTCTTCTGCGATTTGCATGTTCATCTTCTTGGTTAGTTATTTACTTTTTTTTATTTCTATCTGTAAGAGTTCTCTATTATTCTAGATCAGCATTGTTCAAGATGCGTCGCTACTAGCCCAATTTGTCAATCTAAATTTAAATTAGTTAAATAAAATCTAAAATTCAGTTCCTCAGTCACGCTGGCTCAGTAGCTACATGTAGCTAGTGGTTGTCCTAAACGAGCAGTGCAAAGAATATTTCCATCATCAAAGAAAGTTCTATTGGACAGGTTTGGTCAAGGTCGCAACCCTTTTTCTGTATTTCTGTTGAGATATTTTCTCTCAGTCTATCCTTTTTTTTAATATTATTTTTAATAGATGGAGCATAATTGTATATATTTTGGGGTACAATGTGATGTTTTGCTATAGGTATACAATATGGAACATTAAATCAAGCTAATCAGCATATTCATCACCTCACTTTCTTATAATTTTTGGTGGTGAGACATTAGAAATTTACCCTCTTAGCAATTTTGAAATACATAATATATTATTATTGACTATAGTCATCCTACTGTACAATAGATCTCAAAAAGTTATTTCTCCTGTGGAACTGAAACTTTGTACCCCTTAACATTTTCTCCCCCTCCCCAGTCTATCCTTATGTTTTGACTTTTGAATACTTTCTCTTGTGGTACAGAAGGAAGACATTTTCATGTGGCCAACTATATCAATCATTTTTTGGTATGGATTCTTGAGTATGGATGTTGCTTAAGAAACCTTTCAGAAGTTATAAACATATTTTCCTACACTTTCTCCTAAATATTTACTGGTCTCATTTTGTTCTTTAATCTATTGAAAATCAATTTCTTATTATAGTGCAAAATAGGATTCTCACAATTTTTTTTTCACACTGACAATCTCTCTAGTTTCATGTGTTGTGCTTGGAAAGAGGAAAAATCAGACATATTGAAAAACCAGAACAGCCCTGATAAGGATCACGTACCTTTAATCAAGTTAGTGAAAATTTAACTGAATTACTGAAAAACTTGACTTCCATTTCATCTGTTCATCCTTCTCATTTTTAGTGTTTTTGTCTGTAGTGCATCTTCTTCCTGGTGTTCCTTTCAATTTTGTCTTAATTTTGACAGTGCTTTTGCTAGGTTTTTTCTGCTTCTTTCCTGAGTTCTTCAAGTGTACCTTCAAGTGTATCAATCATTTCCTCCTACTGTCTTTTCACTTCTTTCCTGGGATTTTTATTTTTTAATTTTTATTTTTGCTTTGTGGTTTTACTCTTAGAGGCAATTTCTTCATTAATTTTTTAATTTCATGGCACCATATTTTCACCATTTTTATTTGCTTCATGATGATAGTGTTTTTCTGATAAGTATTCTTTATTTCTTGGTAAGTCTTGCTGATTTTTCCACAATTAAAAAAAACTCATATCTTTACATTGCCGTTTTGGTAGTTCTTTTTTATTTATTCATTTTTGAATGACTTGGATTTTCCTGGATCAAGAGGTTTCTGGCAGAAGGTGGTATGGAGAGGAGGTTTGGACCAGTATAACCTTCTGAATTTCGCAACTCATAAACTTCTTCTCAGCTGCCACAGAGATAGACGGCTTCCTGCAAATATGGCTCACCTTTGTGATTCTTTGAGTAGCCCCACCTCCTCTGCTTCTTTGAATCGGATCATGTCCAAGAGTGTTTCTGCTGCCAGTCTTGCTTTCTACCATTCTTATTACTACCGAAAGCAGAAGATACACATTTTACATTTCAAGGAGAGCCTCTCACCTATTTTTATTGACACTTTCAGGTCTGCTCCCCCCCTAGCCCTCACCCTGGGCCATTTAGCTACTCTCTGCATATTCTTATTATAGCTTTTGCTTAATATCAGCTGTTTTGACATTCCTTGCAACCATTTTGCAGTCTGTATATAATGTCTAGCTATCTTGGTTTCACTGAAAATGGAGAGTATAGAGCTTTTATCATTCTTCTTGTGACTTCCATAGGATTCTCTGGAGGACCAGGTGAAAGATGCTGATTTACTCAACCATGTTCCTACTTGAAGTCTGACAGTATTTTTTGTCCTTGAAGTTAAAACGTCCTGTTGTCAGTGTCCCTGTATGTTCTGAAAAGTGTGTTATTATTTATGTTACTCAATATTTCAATTTGATTGAAATAGTTGATTATGTAATTTTTATAGATTTTTATTTTTATTTGATAAAAATAATAGAATAATAAGAATGAAAGACTGAAATACACACCAATTGGGGTGGCAGTCTGTCTCTCAGTGGTTCCTTCTTTTGGAATTGACACCAATACTTAGGGGGAGGTCTTATCTCTGTCCCTCTGATCACAACTCTTTGGTACAACAATACAAATGATCAGTGGGAAATATCATAATCAATAATTCAGAAATATCATAATCACCAATTCAGAAATTCATCCCTTACCTTTTTTCTACTTTCTTCTAGAAAGAAAATGGGAATGCATTTTTTAAATTTATTGTACCCACATCTTGGGATAACTCCTATTATTATCTTCATTTTACAGATAATTAAATAAAGCTCACAGAAGCTCAGTTCCCAAGATCACACAGCCAAAAAGGTGCAGAGATAGGATTTAAATCCACGACCACCTAACTCTGAAGTAGACATTCATTTTTCTATGTTATACTATCCATATTATAGGTCATACTACACTATACGCCAAACCATGCTATATACCATACCTTACTATACTATGTAGCTTCCTTACTTTCTAAGGTGAATTTGCATTTTTTAGAAATACACGTACTCTATAGGTTTACAAACTTTACTACATAACCATTATTAAGTATAAAGGCAGGTACATTTAGTCATTAAGTTGTTAGTAATACCTATTTTTCTTTTCCAAATGATAATCAAAAATAATTTTTGCATGGGAAAGGATCTTTTGCTTTTCCTCAAATTTTATACTTCCCCTTAGGGAATGAAAATTTTGAAGATGTTAAAGAGTTCTTTAACCCAAGGTCTAAGGCAGGGGCACATTTCCTATTTGGTAAGCTTGGGAACTCATCTACCATTTCCTCTGGGTCAAGGGGCAGAGAGAGCAGAGACCTTTCAGCTCTTGTCTGAAGATGAACACGGACAGTGCATGATGCATGGGCAGCTCTCGGGCTGCAGGGTGCTGAGACAAGAACCCAGACTGCCATTCCTGTCTCTGTGGCTCGTGAGCTGGGGAGCCCTGGGCAAATTACTTACCCTTTTGGGATTTCAGTTTCTTCATTTTTACAGAGAGTGCATTGGACTAGATGGTCTTATATAAGGTCTCCACTAGGGCAAAAATGATATAATTTTATGCTTTTCATAATGCAGAGTATGTGAGTTACACTGTTACAGTTTTTAAAAACACAGCTTATAAGAGTTATTATATACACTGTAATCAAATAGCATCTGAAAGGAAATGCAATGTGTTTTCTATAATAAATCTATTATATTATATATCTTTGGGTAGGAGAATTTTCTTCTTCATGTTTTTCTGCCTTTTGCAATTTCTGTACAATGAATATGTATTATTTTTGTAATCAGAAAAAAATGCATTTTGGTTTTTTTTTTTTAACACATTGGAAACTGCAAGGGAACCAAAAATAGAATAAAACAACCCAAATTTTAATGTAGCCAGGATACCAGACAGAAGGCCCAACATCCCACATAATATGGAACATTTTAAGATGTCAGGGGGTCAGGATTTCATCTGACAGATGGACTCGCCAGCAACCCAGTCCTCTCAGCAGCATCCGGGGACAGTGTTTCCATAATGACTCACGGGGCCTGTGCCAGCCAACCCCAGATCACAGCCTTTTCCATTTCCAGCCCCAGAGTTGTCACGGCCTGACACTGTGGTTCTCATGGAATTCTGAAACAAGCCTGGCTTTAGCATAATGACTGCCTATTCAAGGCAGAAATGGGAAGGAGGATATGACTAATGACATTTGGAGGGAGTATGGGAACAAAACTAAAAATTACAGTGACTTTCTGGTTGGGACACACTGGATAGGAACAGAACTGTATATTCACAAATGAAACAGTGTGTGTCCTGGCCAAAGGACCAGAGGCAAAAATAGACCGCAGACCTGCCCAGTTTGTCAGTTTGGAGTGACGAGTCTTGAGATTCAGACGGGGAGTTGGGCAAGAAGCCATTTGACAGGTGGACTCCTCAGCATTGGGGGCAAACTTCCTTGCTCTGGGAACCGCAGTGGGGAGGCCCATCTTGGCATGAAGGACACTTCCATTTGTTCTGTAAATACTATTTTCCTCCCTCTCCACCAAAACTACCCTCATGGCATCTCACATTCTCAGAGTAGATTTAAATCAAATCATTGCCAGTTCACAAGCTTAGCCAATTGTGTACAATTCACAACTCCCAGGCAGTCCAGTTTCCATTCATTAATACAGGGATTTTTATCCTTGATTCACAGACCTTCCAGGGGTCCATGGATGGAATTCAGAGGTTCTTTTTTTTTGAGACAGAGTCTCACTCTGTTACCCGAGCTAGAGTGCCGTGGCATCAGCCTAGCTCACAGCAACCTCAGACTCCTGGGCTCAAGAAATCCTCCTGCCTCAGCCTCCCGAGTAGCTGGGACTACAGGCATATGCCACCATGCCCAGCTAATTTTTTTTTCCTATATATTTTTAGTTGTCCAATTAATTTCTTTCTATTTTTTGTAGAGACGGGGTCTCATTCTTGCTCAGGCTGGTCTCGAACTCCTGAGCTCAAATGATCCTCCTGTTTCATCCTCCCAGAGTGCTAGGATTACAGGCGTGAGCCACCTCGCCGGGCCTGGAATTCAGAGGCTCTTGAATTTGCATGAGAAAGCAGTCAGTGTGTTTATTTTTGCTAACCTCTGATGAAAATTCAGCATTGCTTTCTGTAATGTATGTTGGCAACAAACCACAGTAATAATAATAGTACCTTGACATTGTCTCCAACAGAAAGTATGGATATATTCAAATCACAGTAGCATAGTTGCACACATCTCAGAATATTGTTTATGCTCATTGCTACTTGAAAATTACAGAGCTTATTAGAACCACCTTTGGGTCTTGTTATTTAATGCATTAATTAAGAAGAGCATCTATTACTATTAGCACAAATTCACTCAGAAAAATATTCTGATAGCTATATCCATTATAATGGTTTCTTCTGTACTTCTCTGTATTTTGCCTTGTGCATTTCAAAACGTTCTGAGATGCTACCCATAGGTTTTGCAAGATGCCCAGAGGGTCCACAATGTAAAAACATTTAAGCATGACTTCCTTAAAATGAACAACATGGTACTTTCTTTTGCTTCCACCTTTAACATGAGGCTAAATCTTTGGCATTTCCTTACCTCTGAAGACTCCTGCTGCCAGACAAGATGAAATAATGGGCTGCAACTCTTTGTCAATATAACTTAAAATCTGCACAAAATATATGGAACACCCATTTTCAAGGTATTGAACATCAGGCAACAAAGGATGGTGACCCCTGAAAATGAATGAGGGGTACCCTACAACTGCCTGAGTGTACCCCCCAGGAGAATTTCCAGGTGTCAGCACAGGGAGGGGGGACCCAGGTGGAACCAGCTGTTCTCCCTGGGTTGAGGAAATGGAGCTGGATTTCTGAGAGACCAAGGTAGCTAGAATTTGCAGGACAGGGTGTCAGAGAAGAAAGAGCTGCAAAGAGAAAGAATTCTGGAAGTCTTCAAGGGATCCCCCATAAGTCTTCAGCTGAGGACATATCAGCTGAGGACATATCAGTATATTTTCTCTCACATGTGTGGGAGAAAATGATCCAAGGCTAAGCAAGGAACCACCTAAAAGGATGAGAGGGCGCAATCTCTGGAGCTCGCACTAAGCAGGGAAGAGTTCATGCTTTGTTGGGCATTGGTTTTCGCCTCAATAGGGGGGAAAAAGTTAGCCCTAGACCAAATGCTGCTCTGGTTCCTCCTTTGAAAACTTAAAAGTAAAATCTGAAAGAATCAAACTAGTCCCAAGTACCTTAATTAAATTCCACAACAAAACTCAAAAATACTGATAGGAATACGAATACAAAAGTGTCCAACCCCCCAAAAGGTAAAATTCACAATGCTGGTATCCTATTAAAAAATTACTAGGTGTACAAAAGAGCAGAAAAATATGACCCATAATGAGAAAAAAATTATCAATAGAAACTTTCTACAAAAATGACACAGATGGTATAATTAGTAGCCAAATACATAAAGATAGTAATTATAGCTGTATTTCATGTGTTCAAGAAAATAAAGATTAAGCATGGTAAGTAGATATATGGTAGATATAAAATGTGTGCGTGTGTATATATATATATTCATATATATATGAATTGAAGAGATGAAAACTACCATGTCTGAGATGAAAAATACACAGGATAGGATTAACGCTGCAGAAGAAAAGTTTAGTGAACTTGAAGACATAGCAATAGAAACTGTCCAAAATGAAACACACACAGAAAAAAAAAAAAAAGAATAAAAGAGCCAGGCACGGTGGCTCATGCCTGTAATCCTAGCACTCTGGGAGGATGACACAGGAGGATCACTTGAGGTCAGGAGTTCAAGACCAGCCTAAGCAAGTGAACAAGTCTCTACTAAAAATAGAAAAAAATTAGCTGGATGTGATGGTGTGTGCCTGTAGTCCCAGCTACTCAGGAGGCTGAGGCAGGAAGATTGCTAGAGTCCAGGAGTTTGAGGTTGCTGTGAGCTATGATCACACCACTGCACTCTAGCCAGGGCAACAGAGCAAGACTCTTATCTTAAACAAAACAAAACAAAAAAACAGATCAAAAAAGGACAAAAAACAATGAACAGAGAACCAGTGAACTCTGGAACAATTTCACGTGGCCTAATATATATGTAATTGGAATCTCCAAAGGAGAAGAGAACAGAAAAAATATTTGAAGAAATAATACCCTCAATTTTTTCAGAGTTGATGAAAAATAAAAACTCACACTAAAATTCCAAAACACTCAATGAGCTCCAAGTACAAAAAATGTGAAGAAAACTGAGGCATATTATAATCAAATTTGCTTAAAGTTGGTGGTAAAGAAAAACTCTTGAAGCAGCCAGAGGGAAAAAAGACACCTTATGTACAGAGAAACAAAGGTGAAAATTATAGCATGTTTCTCATCTGAAACAGGGCAAGTGAGAAAACAGTAGAACAACATCTAAAAAGTACTAAAACAACAGAAGAAAACAAAGCAAAAAACCTGTCAACATACTATTCTTTTTCACCCTGTGTTAAATCCCTTATTTAAAAATATTTAATAAGTATTAATACATATTTAATAAGTAAACATTTACATAATGTATATAAACATTTCTAAAGTATATGACATAGAGCAATAGATTTGTCAATGTATTTGTTCAATATTAAACCATATTTGTCTTTTATTAGTTTACCAATTTTAACTTTTTGCCAGCTTTATTGAGGTATAAATAACAAATAAGAATAGTATATACGTAAAATATACAATGAAATTTTTTGATATAGTTATACATTGTGAAATGATTATCACAATCAGACTAATGAACACATCCATCATCTCACAGTTATCTTTTTTTGTGGTGAGAGCACGTAAGTGCTACTCTCAGCAATTTTCAAATATGCAATACAGTGTTATTAATTATAATCACTATGCTGTACATTAGATCTCCAGAACTTATTCACCCTGCATAACTGAAACTGTACTCTTTGAAAAACATCTCCCCATTTCCTCCTCACCCTCCAGCCCTTGGCATCCACCATTCTACTCTGTGCTTCTGTGAGGTCAACATTTTTAGATTTCACACATAAGTGAGATCATGTAGTATTTTTCTTTCTGTGCCTGGCTTATTTCAATAGCATAATGTCCTACAGGTTTATCCATATTGTTGCAAATGACAGGATTTCTTTCATTTATTACACACACACACACACACACACACACACACACACACACACATTTTATTTATCCATTCATCCGCTGTTGAACATTTTGGTTGCTTCTATGTCTTGGCTATTGTAAGTAATGTTGCAATGAACAAAGGATTCAGAAATTTTTTCAACATACTGATAGCATTTCCTTTGTATACATACCCAAAAGTGGGATTGATGGATAATATGGTAGCTCTATTTTTAGTTTTTTGAGGAACTTCCTCACTGTTTTCCATAATGGCTGTACCGTACCAATTTACATTCCCACCAACAGTATACGAGGGTTCCTTTTTAGCTACATCCTCACCAACACTTGTCTTTTGTCTTTTTGGTAATTGACATTCTAACAGGTGTGAGGTGATATCTTATTGTAGTTTTAATTTGCATTTCCCTGATAATTAGTGATAGTGAACACTTCTTCATATACCTGTTGGCATTTTGTATGCCTTCTTTTAAGAAATGTCTATTCAGGTCCTATGCCCATTTTTTAAATTGATTTATTTGTTTTCTTGCTATTGAGTTGTTTGAGTTCCTTATATTTTGGAAATTAATCATATATCAGTGTATAATTGGTAAATATTTTCTTCCATTCCATAGATTGTCTCTTCACTTTGTTAATTGTTACCTTTGCTGTGTGGAAGCTTTTTAGTTTGATGCAGTCTCATTTGTCTGTTTTTGCTTTTGTCACATATGCCTTTGAGAACATATAAAAAATAATCATTGCCCAGACCAGTGTCATGGAGCTATATTTTCTTCTATTAGTCATATAGTTTCAGATCTTATGTTCAAGTCTTTAATCCATTTTAATTGATTTTTTGTACATGGTATGAGATAATGGTACAATTTTATTCTTCTGCATATGGAGATCCAGGTTTCCCAACACTGCTTATTGAAAAGACTATCATTTCCCCACTGTGTGTTCTTAGCAAGTTTGTTGAAGATCAATTCACCATAAATGTGTGGATTTATTTCTGGGCTCTCTATTCTGTTCCATTGGTTTATATGTATGTTTTTATGCCAGTACTATACTGACTTGATTACTATAGCTTTGTAGGACATTTTGAAAGTGAGTAGTGTGATGCATCCAGCTCTGTTCTTTTTGCTCAACTTGCTTTAACTATACAGGGTCTTTTGTGGTTCCATTTTAAGATGGACTTTTGTATTTCTGTGAAAAATGCCTTTGGAATTTTGATAGAGATTATTTTCGGTCATATAGACATTTTAACAAATGAGATAAAATGGAATAATAAGAAATACTTAGCCAATCTACAAGGACAGGACATAGGAAAACAGGAACATAAAACAGATGAGACAAATAGAAAACAAATAACGATGTAGTAGATTTAAACCTAACCATATTCATATTCACATTAAATGTAAGTAGTCTAAATGCCCTAAATACAAGATAGAGATTGCCAGAATTGGATAAAACAGTGAGACCCACGTATCAGCTGCCTATAAGAAACACTTTACATACGAAAACTAAAGGGGACAAAAGTAAAATGATGGGAAAAGATATATCTTGTTGACAATAATTAAAAGAAAATTGGAATGGTCATATTAATTTCAGACAAAGTAGACTTCAGAACTAATCATATTGTTATGGAAAAAGACGGTTATTTCATAATGATAGAGGAGTCAATTCATCAAGGGGACATAGCAATGCTAAACATCTATGCATATAATAATAAAATACACCAAACAAAGACTGGATGGAAATGAAAGGAGAAAACGAAAATTTATAGTCAGAGATTTCAACAGTCCTTTCTCAATTCCATAATTGTTCCAATAATTGTTGAAACACAGTGACGTGTGTGGGACAAAACAAGAAGTCTGATTAGCATGTAATTGATGCTCCAGAAAAATGAGGAGGCAGGAAAAAAATTGAAGAAATAATGGCCAAATATTTCCTAAATTTGATGAAAACTATAAATCTATTATATTAAATAGAAGCAGCTCAGCAAAACTCAAGCAGAATAAACATAAAGAAAACCATTCCAAGGTACCTCATAATCAAATTGTTTAAAACCAATGATAAGGAAAAAAATCTTAGAAGAAGCTAGAGGGGAAAAAAGACACTACATACAGAGGAACAGTAATATGAATGACAGCATATTTTTAGCCACAAATAAAGTAAGCTATTAAAAAGTGGGGCAATGGGGCAACAATACTGAATGGAAAAAAAAAGCTGTCAATGTAAAATTTTATACCCAGCAAAAAGATTTTTCGAAACACAAAGGCAAAACATGACAAACAAAAGGGAAGAGAACTTATTCCCAGTAGACCTGCACCACACGAAAGGTTAAAGGAAGTTCTTCATTGAAAGGGAGAATGATCCAGATGGAAATATTACCTATACAAAGTAAAGAAGAGTACTTGAAATGGTAAACATGTGGACAAATAGAAAATACATTTTAAAAGTCTTTCCCCTGTGGCCTGACTCTGAGTCTGTTCATCTCCGTGTGGTAGGTGGATGGATTCATGGCTACTTGGAGAGGACTAGCTGTGGGGCCAACCCTGGGTTTTGAGAGTTGGCCTCAGATGGAAAAGATGCCTGGCCTTGGTTGTAGAATCAAGCAGAAAGCTACAAACTATTCATGCCGGTGATCTGCTGTTTGCTCCTGACTTCTCCAAGAACATTTTAATCTAACGTGCTAACAGGATTAATGGGAGTATTTTGTTTTATTTTGTTTTTAACTCCTCTTACTATCATTCCTAATAATGGGAATATTTGTAGCCATTGCGTTGCTACTGGAGCAACAGTAGGCTGTATAGACACAATGTGGAGGTAGATCCCCTGTCCCTGGTCCTTGGGTGTCTCATGTGTCTCCTTCTATTTAATTTTCACACACAGTGTTCTATCCATGTTACAGATGAAGACACTCAAATAGTAATATTAAATAACTACTGGAAAAAAGCAAAATGCAGAGCAGTGTATGTGACACATTACCTTTCATATAAGAAGGGGAAATGAGAAAGAATATGTATGAGAATATATATGCATACTCACACACATACCTATTTGCTTATTTTTGCAAAAAGAAACACAGAAGCTAATGGTTACCTGGGAGGGGTGGACAGCAATGTATGTATTAAAGAGAATATCAATGGCAAAATCCTCTCCCCTTTTTTAATAGCTTTGAGTTTTGATCTATATGTTTTACGTATCTAAAACTAACGTTTAAATTGAAAAGAAATAGAAGAAAGGAAAAAACTAAAGCTGAACATAAACTAATGAACACTTTATCAAATTGATAACCTATCTATACAGAGAAAATAATTATTTCAGGTAAATTAAACTCATAGTACTCTGACTACATCCTTAGAGGTCAGTTAACAGCTTATATTAGTCACACGGATGTTGTAAAAAGGAGGAAAGCAATCAAATTACACCACAATAATAAGCACAATTGAAAGGCTCCTGAACAGAGGTTCTATATCTGTTCTATGTGTTCCTTCATGAACAAAGAGCTGCTTCCACAACTCTCCATTTTCTATAGAAATCAAAAAGCTAGAAGTTAACAGTAAAAAGAAATACGAGGTGTCATTTTGATAATCATTCCTCAAATAGAGAAAATACAATAACATGGTACCAATGAAAATATTAAAAAGATAATTTAATTAATTTAAAGATCTGATTGGCACAGTTTGGAGGAAGATGTCACAAGAGAGCTGCTGTGGTTAGTAAATAAGAGTCTAACCTGTTTAAATTGGATAATTTCTTGTACTGAAACTAGGGAATTTTCAGAGGAACCAGGAAAAGATGAGAGTCCAATTTTTCATGTCGAGTATTTGTAGTATGTGGGTTATAATTTGGCATAAAACAATCTGAAGGGCTAGGACGGTGGATAAAAGTGTTGAGAGAAGTTGAAAAACAAACCCTTTATATGGGAAAGAAATGTTTATATGCTAGAAACTTGTCACAATCTCTATAAATATTTGGTGAATCAAAACAAAGAGGGTGTGGTGAGTACTAAAAAAAGCCTGTCAAGGACTCACTGTTTGCCATGGACATTGCTCAGTTAAATGACAGAGGGTTTGCTTATAGCTAAATCAAAATGACTAGGAGTTTTTAAACTTTGGCATTTTGCTCTTGTCAGACATGAATATCTTATTTTCCAGAATTTTAAATAAAGTTAATTATCAGAGCAAAAAGGAATGTTTCTTATTTTTAATCTTTTACGAAGATGTTTATTATTTAGAGTAAGAATAACATATTATGGATTTTATAACATATGAAAGTAAAATGTATGACAACCACAGTACAGAGATCAAAAGAGTAGAAACAGAACTATATTGTTGTAAGTTTCCTATACTCATATAAGGTATATAATATTATTTGAAATAAGATGAAGATAATTTATATATAAATATATACATATATGCACACACACATGCTGTAAACTCTAGAGCAACTACTGAAAAAATAAAATCAAGAAGTCTAGCTGATAAGATGATGGTGGAGTTATAACGGGATTATTAAAAAAAATCAATCCAAAAGAAAGTAAAACAAGGAAAAAAAGGAGAAAAGATCAGATGATATCAATAGTAAGAATACAGCAAGATAGATTCAAACTCAACTGTATTGATAATTACATTAAAATTTTTTTTATTCAGATGCAATATTTATCCATATTTATGGGGTACATATAATGCTTTGTTATATGTATAGACTGTGTGATGATCAAGTCAGGGTACTGACGGTATCCAGCGTATCCATCACCTTGCATATTTATCATTTCTATGTGTTGGAAACATTTCAAGTCCTCTCTTCTAGCTATTTTGAAATATATAATACCTTGTTTTTAACTATGGTCACCCTTCTCTGCTATCAAACATTAAGACTCATTTCTTCTATGTAACTGTGTGTTTGTACCCATTAGCCAACCTCTCTTCCTCCCTACTCCCACCCACACGCTCTTCCCAGTCTCTAGTATCCATCATTCTGTTCTCTACCTCCACAAGATCGATGTCTTTAGCTCCTACATATGAGTGCAAACATGTGATATTTGTCTTTCTGTGCCTGGCTTGTTTCACTTAACATAATGACCTCCAGTTTCATCCATGTTGCCGCAAATGATATGATTTCATTCTTTTTATGGATGAATAGCATTCCATTGTGTATAAATTCCACATTTTCCTTATCCATTTGTCCATTGATGGGCACATAAGTTGAGTCCGTATCTTTGCTATTGTGAATAGTGCTACAATAAACATGTGGGTGTAGGTCACCTTTTGATATACTGATTTCCTTTCCTTTGGATGAATACCAGGAGTGGGATTGCTGAATTGTATGGTAGTTCAATTTTTATATTTTTGAGGAATCTCCATACTATTTTCCATACTGGTTGTACTAATTTACATTCCCAGCAACAGTGTGTAAGAGTTCCCTTTTCTCCATATCCTCACTGGCTTCAGCTATCTTTTATCTTTTTAATAATAGCCATTCTAACTGGATAAGATTATATCTCATTGTGATTTTGACTCACATTTCCCTGATGATTAGTGATGTTAAGCAGTTTTTCATATACTTCTTAGCCATTTGTATGTCTTCTTTTGTGTAATGTCTATTCATTTCCTTTATTTACTTTTTTAATGGGACTATTTGTTTTTTACTGTTGAGTTGTTTGAGTTCCCTGTATATTCTGGATATTAGTTCTTTGTCAGATGAATAATTTGCAAATATTTTCTCCCATTCAACAGGATGTCTCTTCACTCTGTTGATTGTTTCCTTTGCTGTGCAGAAGCTTTTTAGTTTAATATAGTATCATTTGTCTGTTTTTGTTTTTGTTACTTATGCTTTTAAGGTCTTACCAATAAAATCTTTGCCTAGACCAATGTCCTGAAGTGTTTCCCCTGTTTCTTCGAATAGTTTTATAGTTTTGAACCTTACGTTTAAGTTTTTAATCTATCTTGAATTGAACTTTGAATATAGTGAGAGATAGGGGTTCAATTTCATTCTTCTGCATGTGGATATACAGTTTTCCCAGCACCATTTATTGAAGAGGGTGTCCTTAATTTGAATGATTTAAACACTCCTATTAAAAGGCAAAGATTGTCAAATTAGATAAAAAAGTAAGATCCAAGCATATGCTGCCTACCACAGAGCCACTTTAAATATAAAGTCATATATATGTTAAAGATAAAAGGATAGAAAACAATATACCCTGTGTGCAGAAAAGAGTTAACATAAAAGACCTAAGACTGCTGTCGCTAGACAGGCCTTCTTACAAGATTGGCCTTTGGCTGGTGTGTGAGCACTTGGATTTTGGGAGTGTTAATATCATTTTCAGAAGTGATAACAGTGGCTCACTGTCCCTGACTATTGGGGTTTATGGGAAACAACTGCTTACCTTCTGGGTGTCTGGAATGTTGATACTGCTAGGCAGGGAGTATCCATGTGAGCAACTCCCCTGCCAGAAAAGAAAAGAAAAGAAAAGAGAAGAAAAAAGAAAAGAAAACCTTGGGCACTGAGTCTTCAATGAGCTTCCCTGGCAAAAAAAAATTTCACATATGTTGTCATAATTCATTGCTGAAGAAACTCAGGGCATCCTGTGTCCTGATTTTGCTTTGCATCTTTTTCTATAGTAAACTATAGCCAGGAATAGAGCTCTATGTTGAATCCTGTGTGTCCGCCTAGTGAATTATTGAATCTGGGAGTTGTCTTGCTGGACAAAACATGAAAATACTAATCAAAAGAATGTTGGAATGGCTATATTGCTATCAAAGTAGACTTCAAGACTAGCAATATCACCAGAAATAGAGGATAGTTTATAATGATAAAAGGGTCAACTAATCAGGAGGATGTGACAATCCCAAATATGTATGTAATTCATAAGAGAATTTGAAAATACTTGAAGCAAAAATTGAAATAACTGGAAGGAAAAAGAGGCAAATCTATAATTATAGTTGGAAATCTCAACATTCCTTTATCTGTAATTGATAAACCAACTAGAACATGAGTAAGAATATAGAAGACTTATTTGACCACAAAATTAAAGTAGAATTCAATAATCAAAAGATATTTGAGAAATCTCTAAAAATTTGGAAATTAAACAAAACACTTAAAAATTCATGATTAAGAAATCATGGGGGAAATTAGAAAATATTCAGAACTGAATGAAAGTAAAATACCACATATTAAGATATGTGAAATGAAGCTAAACCAGTGTTTACAAGGAAATTAATAGCATTAAATACTTATAGTAGGAAAAAAAAGAAGTTATCAAATTACAAATTAGCAAATGATAAGGTATCAGGTAATTCAATGAGGAAAAGATCAGCTTTTCAATAAACGCTGTGGGAACCATTGGCTATCTACATACATACAACATAAGTGAATAAAATAAATGTAGGATAATGAATGCTTTTCTGATTCTTTATTCTTTTTCATAATTTCCAATTTTTCAAAAATAAGGATGAATTAATTTTATAACTTTTTTAAAAAAGTTGTAACAAAAAATTCTTAGCCAGATGGCATGGTGCAGTAAAAATCTGGCTATCTGAGAGTAAAAGAGAATAGAAAAAAATTTTTCTAAGATCATTTCTGACCTAAAAATTCAATGATTCTCTGTTCCCACTAGTCAGCTACATCTCAGGGCAAATGAAGTGCAGCTTCTGGCACTGGGGACAGCCTCCGTCACCGCGTCCTGATGGCCCTGCATTCCTTGCTCCAAGACCAACCGCTCTGCCTCACTCCAATCCATGTCTCTGTCTTGGATGAGGATCCAGTCTATTATTTGGCCATTTCAGGAGGCATCTCTTGTCCCAACAATTTTTATGGACTCTGAGCCATTGTCTTCTTTTGGATCCTGGGATGGTATTTTGAAATATTTAGGGGACATTTTCTTAATTGATTGCAACCACAGAAAATATAAAAGATTCTGCAGAATTATGATGTGAATAATAATACACACAGAGTTATCTGGATCAGACATCTTGAGCAGTCTTTAAAGATTTTGTTAAAAATATCATAAGGTAAAAGTAACATAACCTCTATATACATTTCCCTCTGTCAGAAATGTTCTTTTCTCCTTCACCCCGCTGACTTCTTTTCATCTCTCAACATTCAGCTGAACCATCATTGCAACCTCAAGAAAGTTGTTCCAGACTTCCCAGGCTGGATTTGGTCCAGTTATATCTTCCTGAAGATGCTGATTCTTTCCTGTATTTTAGGAGGTGGCTGTATACTTATAATTTGATAATGTCTGTCTAATCCCCCGGGATGCATGTTCCGTGAGGGCAGGGATTGTGTCTGACTGCTCACCTGACCGCTCCTATTTTCTCATTTTGTGCTTGACATATACCAAGAATTCAATATATATTTGTTAAATGAGTGCATTAATTTTCCATCAAAACCAATGAATTGACTTTAAATTAAGGTTTGTACTAGTAAGATTGAACTGACCATATTTGTTCGACCCCAATCAAGAGGTTTGCCTAAAATAGTTTTCTTCAGATATGTGCTAGTTCCAGACCCATATGCATTGTCGACACTGAGGGTTTGTTATCAGCATTCCACCTCCTCCGAGTTTACTTTTCCTACACACAAATTCCCCTCTTTGTCGAATGTCCTCAGTTTTGACATGTTCATCTGAACTATATCTAGTTACAGTTGCTCTAACTGTTCTGAGATTGTCTGAGGATTTTGTCTCCTAGATTCAGCCAACAGCTCTCTGAGAACAGAAAGTGTTTTTTTTTTTCTTTCAAATCCCCACAGAGTATTTAGCACAATAGATGGTAGATGAATCTTGGTGGCTGATTGCCACTAACTTATCTAGCACACTTAAGTGTCTATAAAGTAAAAAACAACTTTACCACCTGGTAATTGCATCAAAACCATGAATTATCTTTGTCTAAGGTGGTTATTTCTAACCTTTGGAGATTGCAGTCCCCTTTTAGAATGTCAAAAGCTAGGGACTTGCTGGAAAAATCCAGATCCACGGACTGCAGTTTCAGTAACCTTGGACTAAGGTTTATATTGAGTAGAATGCATAGAATGTGGTGTAAAAATACATTTGTTTACTCTAAACCGGTGATGTCTGTGATGTGCTATTATTTCATGATTTCGTATATGTGAGATATTATGTAGAATCTTCAGTGGTAATTATTTGGATAATTTGGGAGATTAAGAGAATAATTTTGGAGAAGGAAATAAACACTAAGTACCTACCATGAAACTGCATTGTGCTGGACCCTGTATACACATGGTCACATTTCATGACACAGCAACCGTGGAGACAATTGTCCTCGACCCCATTCTATAGCTGAGGAAGCTGAGGCTCATAGGGTTAGACAACTAGTCTGAGATGGTGCAGTTACTAAGGACTGGAGCCAGGATTCAAACCCAGGCCTGTCCAGCACACACGCTCCAGAACTGTCCATTACAGCACATGCCTCTCAAACAGTAGCCAGGCTTTGTAGGTAATTACAGCTGCACAGATCTCACTTTGGGTTGCTCCGTAGACATTTTACTGGCAAATCCCGTGATATACCTTTCACCTTGAACCACCAAGACTTTAGAGTACACAAAGTATTAAAAGTATACTTGGGTGTGTGAAAAGGAGCATTCTGGCAACAAGAACAAGAAAGTAAGACCTTAGGATAAAAATAAGAAAGATGTTATTTCCTTTGCTATTGACTTCAGACAAGGCTGTAAAATTCCACCCTTATTATAATTACTAAAAGAAAGCATCTAACGCAGCAGCGCTAATTCCTGTTAGACTCAATGCCTTCCTCTAAGACAAAAAGTTTGTTTTTCTAGGATCCTGTAGTAAAATTCATAGATAACCTATCTAGATACATAACTTCAAAATAATTAATATAATGTCTTAAAGAAACTAGAGAAGAAAGCAAGAAAAAATTAATTTGTAGTAAAATAGTATGTGTTTGAATATGTACATATTCAGGCATGTCTAGACTAGAAGATGCAATAAACTAATCAGTTTTTTGCACCAATATGTAGAATCAAATTTAGAAACACAGGCTGATTGAAAAGTGTTACATTGAGGATTCAAATGCCGTAAGCAGAGTTGTTAATTGAGATGTGATTCTTCTAAAAAGGTGAACAACTCTCAGCGGAGCTTCAAACAAAATGTGATACAGTCTTTTCTAAATTTATGTGAGTATTGCATTCCTGGAAAATTCGGTGCATATTAAAACTGTGCAAATGTTACTTTCTGTTTATATGCAAAACAGAACATTATAAATACAGATGATTACAACCAGATTTCCCCCTACATCCATGTCTGGAGGATATTCCAAAGTTGTGTGGGACATGGGACAATTCTTTGCATCGCAGGGCTGTCCCACAGGCATTGTCTCACTGCCTTAGCTCCCTAAATTCTAGTTTTGTCTTTGCAATTATTGTGATAACCACAAACACCACCACCACCACCACCACCACCACCACATTTTCAAAATCCCCTGCTGTGAACCACTAATCTAATATGTGCCAGGCACTGGGCTAAGTTCCCTACATTTAATAACTTACTAATTTTTTCCCATTCAACAAACATGATCACACACCCATGCCAGACATGGTGCTATGTGCTGGATATACAGAAGAGAATCAGGGAAATTTCTCTGAGCCAGTCAATTTAACTCAGACAGGAAGGCAAAGTCATTTCACGCTTTTCCAGAGGAAGAAAACGAAGGCTAGAGAAGTAATGAGCCCAGGACACACCACTTCTAAATAGGTGAAGCTATTTGAACTTAAGTCTCTCTAGTTCCAAAGGCCATCAGCTTTCCAGATCAAAAATGGGTGAATGACCTTTCCAGAGAAGATAAACAAATGGCCAGTGAGCACATGACAAGATGTTCAACATCATTAGTTATTAGGGAAACACAAAGCAAAACCACAGTGAGATACCACTTCACATGAGAATGGCTGTAATAAAAAATATGATAAATAACAAGAATGGGTGATGATTTGGAGAAACAAGACCCCTTGTGCATTGCTGGCAGGACTATAAAATGGTTCAGCCATGGTGGAAGACAGTATGGAAGTTTCTCAAAAAACTAAACATAGGATTATCCTATGACCCAGCAATTCCACTCCTAGGTATATGTCCGTCAAAATTGAAAGTAAGTACTCAAACCAATCCTTATACGTGAACAATCACAGCAGCACTATTCATAAAAGTCAACAGTGCTGGAAAGGTGGAAAACCCAAATATCTGTCAGAGGATGAATGGACACACAAACTATTGTAAAGACATATAATGGATTATTATCCAGCCATGAAAAGGAATGACATTTTGATGATACAATATGGATGAACCTCAAAAACATTATGCTAAGTGGAAGAAGCCAGATGCAAATGATCACATATTGTATGATTCCATTTATACGGAACGCCCAGAATATGTAAATCCATAGAAACAAAAAGCAGATTGGTAGTTGCCAGGGGGTGGGGGGTGAGGGGAAAGTGGAGGGTAACTGCTTTATGGGTATGGAGTTTTTACTTTCGAATGATGTAAATGTTTTAGAACTAGACAGAAATGGTGGTTGTATAACATTGTGAATGTACTAAATGACACTGAATTGTTCATTTTTAACATGGTTCATTTTACGCTATGTGAATTTCACCTAAATTTTTTTTAAAAAATGGATGGATACATCCGCTTGTGTTTTTGGATTTATATTTATCTGCTTTGGAAAACACCGAACTTGCTTACGTATTTTCTTCCAGGGTAAAACTATATGGGCTGGGCACGGTGGCTCCCACCTGTAATCCTTGTGCCCTGGGAGGCCAAGGCAAGAGGATTGCTTGAGGTCAGGAGTTCTAGACCAGCCTAAGCAAGAGCAAGACCCCGTCTCTACTAAAAATAGAAAAAATTAGCCAGGTGTGGTGGCGCATGCCTGCAGTCTCAGATACTCGGGAGGCTGAGGAAGGAGGATCACTCGAGCCCAGGAATTTGAGGTTGCAGTGAGCTATGATCACACCACTGCACTATAGCCATGGTGACAGAGCGAGACTCTGTCTCAAAAAAAAGTACATGGCCAGGTGGGGAAAGTAACACACCAGAAGTTTTCTCATGAGGAGAACAGTCAGAGTGACAGGGAAACTCCACTTCTCGGGTTAGGGCCTTTCTGAGCGTCCCTGACCGGGAGGCCAGAGAGCAGCACAGGGTGTGGTGCTGCAGGGTCCCCAGCCACCTGCAGGCCTTTGTGGGGACCTCCTAGGGGAGAGAGCACTGTGGAGGGAGGAAAGAGAAGGGGCCCTAGGGTGAAGGAACCAGAAGGACGACGAGGGCAAGCAGAGAGATGCTGCTGCCTGGGGTGGCCGGAGCAGAAAGGTCTGGACAGGATTTGGGGGAAGCTCTCCATGGTGTGTGCTGGGAGATACCCCCAGGCCCACCCCATAGCAACACCAAAGGAAAGCCCTACACTGTTTGTAAAGATTTGTTTTCTTTTAAAATGCAAAGGAATGTATAAGAACATGGAACTCATTTGGTGACAGATAAAACTTAAAAGTTGAGGGTGTTCACGTCCCCAGTTTTCTCAGTGAAGGCAGAGGCTATGAAATGAGCAGAAAGGGAAGAGGATAGGGCCGAGGGAGGGGTTCTGCAGGGGGCAACCCATCCCAGTCGGTGAGCAGACAGCTGAGACTAGGATCCTGAAGGTGTGCAAGGAAAAATAAAAGAAAAAAAAATCATCAGAAGGCTCCAGGCACAGGCTTCAAGATGGGCTTTGAGGAACAAGGAACGTGTGCCAGGAGCCGCCACAACCAGGAGGAAGGGGACTGTGGAAGCTGCCCCAGACATGCCACCTGTAGGACACCTTCCCTCAGTTGCAATCCAGGGGTCAGAAAGCCACTGTGGAAACATTGGCTCTCAAGCCAAACGGTGACTGTGACCACACCAACAATCGATGAGCGCTCCGTGCCCTGCTTCTGGAGGAAAAGATGAAACTGGGCCGGCTAATGCAGCAGCACCATCCAACACAGCCTCGTGGCATTTGACAGCAGAAATAGCAAAAGTGTGGTCTGCACCTTACTTGTGCCTTCCAAACTTTGTGCCAGGGTACGCAACCGTCCAAACAGAATCATACTCAGAAGCTGAGCTGCAAGGGAGCCTGGAAAAAGCAGCTGTTCGCTTTCCAGCCTGGCAGGCCCTCTATGGAGGTAGGACAGACTTTGTGCTAACACACAGCACCCTCCTCACCTTAGCCTCTCACTGGACTTTTTCTTAATCTTAAAAGTATCACAGAGTGACAATGGATCAAAGTTTGAACTGAGAAATGGATGCTCTAACTCTTGTCCTTGAGAGTCCTGTAGATTGTAAATCCTAAGTGAAGGAGCTCTGTGAGGTATTGACTTTTCACTGAATTTCCTCTAGGCCTAAGAGAATCGGAGACTTTTGGAGTAGGAAGGGCCATTACTTCATTTTCATATTAAAGCTGGAGAAGGAAAAGCTCAGAGAAGTCCAAGCCCTTGGTGGTCATATTCTAAATCGAGCACTCAGACACACAATAATCCCCCCATAGAAAACAGTTGCTATTCTAGAAGGAAGCTCCTCAAATCATATTTTCATAGGTTGTAAAAGAGTTTCACGGACTACACAGTCAGATGTGTAACTGAACAGTCTTTTTATGCCTGGAGCAGGTTCCAAGCACCCCTCCAATTTGCCCCCCTAATTTGCCAAACCATGGGACAACAAACCTGCAATTAGAGTTGTATTTTTAAATTGACTAAGTTTTATGTGGCACTTTTCTCCCCCCTACACACAGTCTCGCCAAAATGCTGTTATTTTCACAGAGGAAATACAAAGAGTGGGCTTAAAATTACAAGTCACATTCTAACTCAGGAAAAGGAAGTGGGTTCTCTGGGGCAACCTCCAGGCTGGACTCTATGCTGTTGTCCAGACCTCATGATGCCACCATGCCCTGCACCTAGGACAGCCATGGCCTGCCGCTGAAACGTGAAGACTCCTGCTTCTAATATTTCTACGCAGAGCCACGATACCTTATTGGCCACTAGATGTGTGAGCGCATGCACGCATGCTTTTGGTTGGGGTTGATGAGGAGAAACTTTGGCCCCTGGCAATATGGCACTTAAATGTCAGATATGTTCTCATTGCCCACATTGGCCAAATGTCCTTGCCCCATCCCCCACTGAGGCTCATGACATTTTATCTGTTCTAGAAATGACAGAAGACAGGTCCCTCTGGGATTCACGCGCCTCTGCTGGGATTTTCACACCATTCACCACGTTAACATGAAGCAACAGCTGGGTTGGAGAGAGCTGATAAAAATAGCAACATCACGCTGCAAGCAAGCTGCGTGGAAAAGAAGCAGAGTCAAGTACCTAATGCACTGGTATCCTTTCTCTCCGTCCAGAGCTGCAGTCCTCAGAACAACCACAGAAAGAGCAAAGCCGATTTCTTTTCCGTGCAAGTGTCGGCTAGGAGAGTGTGGAGGGGCAGATCTCCCCTGCTCTCCTGCTCCCCACGTGTAGGCATCTGGTTTGCCTGACTGTGAACTGGTGGATCCGTCAACCAGACGGTGTAGCCACTGAACAAGTGAGCTCAGCCAACCCTGGGAACTTGGTTTTCAAGGTTGCTGTGGGTTGCTGCAGAAACTTCCTGCTGGTACCCTATCTTTCCATTCATTAAAGTATAGCTTGCAATTGAACATTCTGACATAACATAGCTGAGATTTTTGGCAGCGATGTTAACCATATTCAGGAGTTTCCTTCAGACGACGTTAAGTTTTATATCCTCATGAACGCCTGCCACCTTCCTTTAATAACTTGAAAAAACAAGCTTCTCTCAGGAACTTCATTGTTCCAATATTTCCCCGGCACACATTTATTCCTTTTAGAAGTATGTTTGGTGTGTGTATATTTATAGAGTCTGGATGTACATAGGTGGGTTAGAATTTGACATCTTATAAAAAGTCAGCAGGCTGAATGGATCTTAGAGAAGAGGTATTAGAAGTCTAGTGTTTTCTTCATAAGATCATATTTTTCTCCTTCTAAACTATTTGGTCATTTCACCACAAAATTGCATTTTATCAAAAAGGATGTATTCACTAACTCCTGGCCTCCAGGTTTGAAAATAGCCTTTTATATTTCTAAGGCAAAAATGTGTAGAAACGTTAATAGAGGGGGGTGGTGGTGAAACGAGGTTTTCCTTTCCTTCCTCCATAGAGAAAAATGTAGTTTCACTGTGTGCCTTTATCATAGTAGAATTTTTTAAGTGGAAAATTAATTGGTTTAAATTTCTAGCTACTTAGGCAACTGGAAATCTTTTAAAACTCAAACTCATTAAAATGCAAAGTGACAGAGTACAAATGCAATGGAGAGCCAAAATGAATGCATAATTTTTAAGTGCCCACACAAATGGGAAGTTTGTCCTCGTCTTGGATGGCAAATGATTTAAGTTCTCTAAATCAAATGTGATGGTTGTTTGCAGGCTGAATTACCGTAGCAGAGTTACTGTTTCCCAAAACTTTAAAAAGCATCAACTCAATGTGGTTAACTGAAATTTTGACCCCAGTTATGACATTACTGAACCCAACAGGCTCTACTCAAATTTGGAAATTGAGATATGGCTGTGGCTCTGCATGCCTGCTCTACCCCTCAGCACAAGTACACAAGCTGCAAGCTAGCCTAGAGCCAGAAGGCAATGATATTAATGACTGACTTCATCTAGAATTCACATAGCAAACTTTAGTATCCCCTACATTACAGGTGAAGAAAGTGATACTAAGGGAAGTTAAGGAAATTGTCTGAGCTGGTGTAACTAAATGAGACTTGAAATCCTGGCTTACTGACTCCAGAGTTGATACTACAGCCATTCACATGAGTTTACATTTGTCATCTGAGCCTTTTGGATTTATATCATGTCACTTGCTGGGGTCTCTTGTCTTTGTGTGAAATTAAAATTAAATTATGATGGTTCCTATCGACTCCTTTCCCCAAACATGTGCAACACCAAACAAAAAATAAAAGATCACAGATGGGATTCTGGAATACGATTTCTCCAACAAATGATTTTATAAATGTATCAGGCCCAACTTGCCTGGTTGGCCAGATGCTAAAATTGCATCGCAGAAGTTTGGGCAGCATCTAAGGAAATGGGCTGCTTCCTGTGTGCATTTGTCAAGCCTGCTGTGGCTTTAGTCCTCCCACTTCCCCTGACCCCTCCCCAAAGAAGGCGCATCTGGCCAGAGTGTGTGTGTTGGGGGGCAGATAGACCAAGTCCAGCCGGGCCAGCAGCAGCCTAGAAGTACAGACCTGGAGGACACTCACAGAGCCCCAAGAGCAGGGACATGTGGGTATCTTAATTTCCCAGAGGAAAAAATGCTGTAGGAAGTGTGAACCAATAGCTGAAATCACGTAAGAGTCGGCGCCTGGGTGGACAAAAGGACACAGTGGAAAAGAAGAGAATTTGGGGAGGTGTGAGGATGGAAAGACCGAGAGAAGCTGGCACATGCAGAGAGAGGAAGGGAGAGAAAGGCGTGAAAAGGTAGAGGAAGAAAGCCACGTCTGTGCAGGGAAGGGTCAGTGCAAATGAACTGGCATCGAGAGACAATGCCTCCACGTCCAGGATACTCTGTGGAATCCTCTGTCCCAGTCCCCGGTTTTAGTTAGACCATTCTTGATTGGAGGTGTGGGGAGAAATTTAATCAGACAACTTTTAGCTAAAATAAGAGAACGTACTGCCACCCGCAGCCAAACTGAGGAGAGGGCAGGTAGGCGCCCTCCGTGGGGGTGCAAGGAGCCAGGACCCGGCTGAGAGCAGACCGTTCTCTGGCTGCCGTCTACTTCTCGTCGTGGTCTTTGGGAGTGGGCTTCACATCTCAGACCACTCCTCCGGGAGGCAGGGGATACCGTACCTGTGCCTTGGGCTCTCCTGCTCCTCCTTGCCCCAGCTTCCAGACCAGAAATGAGAGATCTCGCACCTCCTTAGCTGCCTTCTGCCCTTACAATTTGAGAGGTCCTGGGAGGGTTAGGTCACGTGCCCACCATCTGGGCCAATCATTGCATCCAGGGGCAGGTGAGTACTGTGATTGGCCCGGATTTGGTCATGTGCCTACCTTCTAGGCCAATCACTGTATCCCGAGGCAGGTGAGGTACTATGATTGGCCCATCTTTGTCTATGTGCCTGTCTATGGAGGAGGAGAGGCAAAGTCTTTACTAGGTGCAGGGCAAATTGGGGTGCTGGGCAGGTGAAAACGGCTTTACGGTCCACATGTTTTCATCATGTTCTGGCAATGGCTTGATCTATCAGGACTCAACTGAGCAGTCAGGCTGTCCTTGCCGGATGATCATATGAGGCTCTCAGGGGGTGGGGACAGTTGCATAAAGTATTAAAAATATTATTATTATATCATATAATATACGATTAATATATTATTTTATATTAATCATATAATATTAAATTATGTGATTCATTCAGTGTGCAGATGGGTGGATTAAAAAATATATATGATGCATTTGCTTCTCTTTGAATCATAATATTTAATTTCACTTGAAATTTCAAATAATATTGAAGAAGGGCACACAATGTGTACATTGATCAGAAAGGGGCATGGATTTAAAATGTCTGAAAACCAGCCTTATAAGGGGGAGCTTCTCTAACTGCCTTGCCAGTAGCAAAATTCATTCCTGTTTGGGCAGAGGCTGACTTGGTCTCTTTAGTGCTTTGCGGAGTGAATGGAGTTTATGGTCCAAAATAGTCAGCCGCATTCAGAGGGAGTGGGGGAGAGGGAGGAGTTGCCCACATACTGAGCACCTACCGTGTATCAGGGACACCGTGTGCACTTTCTCAAAGTGACCCCATTTCATCCCTTTGGCATCTCAGCGAGGTGCAGCTGCTCAGGCTATTTGTCATAGATGCACCCAGCCTTAAGACGGGCGCCTTGGCAGCTCGCTTAGACTCTCTTTCAAGGTGCTTCCAAGTTTGCCACGTGGATAACAGTCCATCGTGTGTGCGTCAAAGTACAGAGAGGATTGATGAGATAGTGTTGGCAAAGCCAAGAGTGATGAAGACACTCCTTTCTGTTCTGAAACCTTATTAGGATACCGAGAGTTCTTTCAGTCCAGCATCCACTAGGGCTTTGGTCACGCTGCAGCACTGAAAACGACCAGCCTGTTTCCATTTCCTGCCTGGAGCCAGCTCTCAGCAGAAAGCGGTGGGTGTGAGTGGAGGGCTGGGTGACCACAGGCAAAACACTGCTGGAGCCACAGCACCCTCACTGTGAAATGGGGGTGACAATACTAACTAACCTTTGAGGGTTTGAGTGAGGGACAGAGAATGACCATGCAGTTTCTGGAGCAGGGCCAGGCACATAGGATGTGCTGGATACGTGCAGCTAGTGTTACAAAGGGAGCATAAACATCTGCCAACTTATTTTTGTTTTATTTATTTATTTATTTTTATCCTGAGCTCAGAGGCCTAGCTTTGCTGAGCTTTCTGGATGCCAGCCAACCTAAATTAACACTCTTATCTTTTGACCCCTGCAGCTGGCAGCCTCCTCGTAGATACTTGCTGCATTCTCTTTAGGCTCAGCCATGTGTGCTGGGAAGTTGTCCTGGGCCATCCCAGACTGTTCTCTGCTCTGGGCTCCTGCACCTACCTGCAGGGGAGACCAGCCTGGGCTCTGTCTCCAGCGCTGGCTGAGCCCATGCTTCTGTGCAGGCAAAGGGAGGTCACTGGGGCAGCCCTAAGCCCTGCACACAGTGGAAACACAAAACATCTTGCTGTGAGAATGAAGGAGGGGCTCAAATATTCAAAATAATTGTCTCTGCTGGCCAAAACTCCACCCAATTTTGCCAGAGGGGACTCAGCTAGATGATTCCATCCATCTAGCAATGTCAGCAGTACCACGGGATGCTGCCCCAGGGTTTTCTTAGGCTACAATCTCAAACTCTAAACCGGGTCTCTCGAGGGACCTGGTTAAAATGCATATTCTGACTGCGAAGTCTGGGGCAGGGCTGGAGAGTCCAGCGTTCTAACACTGGTTTCAGGGGGGCTGAAGGAAACCATAACCTGGACCTGGGGCCCAGACCTTGTTTCTTGGACTCTTTCATTTCAGCAGAGTTGACGTTTCTGCAGGAGCACTGGGGATTCTGGAAGGGAGTCAGGGTGGTTTTTGGACAATGTTTTAACTGCAGCAAAGAGAACCTTCCTATGCCCAGCAGGACTCTCCTATCAAAAGCCAGGAGACCTAACAGGGTGACAAGCAGCAGTGGACTGTCCCTCCAAAGCCATATCCAAATTGCTTTTTATGCTTGGCCACAAATTTTGTGAAAACCTGTGCAGTGACTAGAGAATAGAAAAAAAAAAATCCCAATTCCCTGCTGACTCTGAGGTGCTTGTTTACGATGTAAAAGGTCCCCGGTGAATTGTTTCATTTATAATTAAATCTAATAATAAGCCATTGTGGCTAAATTAATTTTGAGCTAATTTCTCAGGAACTCCATGTCCTGTGTCACTTTTGAACAAAAGAGCCTGGTGTGACTCATTCTGAGGCCAGGCCTCCGGGAGGTTGGTGAGTAAATACCAGGTTCAGAGCGAATGCTCAGGGCCCCCGGAGGCCAGAGACACCCGCATGATGGGTCCTGGAAGCTCCTGCAGGTTGTGTGTGGCTCGCTTACGAGAGATTGGTTTACTGCCCAGAGCTCCAACCCTGAACAGCCCTCGACTGCAGCAGAGTTTCCCACTAGGATCTGGCCTGACACCGTAGGGAGGAGCCAGCTTCCTGGCCGCAGGTGTTTCTGCACGGGCTCTGTAGTCCTACGAACACTGTGAGGTGTCAAGCACCTTCCCAAATAGGATCCCACCTCATCCCCAGCCCGAGAGGTCTGCACGGGTCTCTCCTTTTTACCGAGGCAACAAGTAAGCTCAGAGCCACCCGCAAGACCATATGAGAAGGAGGGTTCGGAGCTGGGGTTTCCACCTAGACCCAGGGAGTCTGGTCACTCTGATCCTTCAGGGAAACAGTGACCATGCAGAACCCCTACCCCATCTAGGTGGGTCCCCCACATCTCTCAGTGAGGATCTCTGAAGTTTCCCTGGGAGCTTCTTCCTTTGAGTCTCAGACTTGATTCTGGTTCCGGATTTGGCTGTCGGTTACCCACATTTGAATGTGAGTGATATTGAGACAGGTGTTGGGCCCCTCTGCTGTGGTGGGAGTGGGGGGAGGGGCTCTGGGGTATCAGTGAGAGAGGCCCAAGAAAGGGGAGGCTGCGGGTGCCAAGGACAAGCTTAGCAGGATTCTTCATCCTTGGAAAAAATGGCCACACTCAGCCTTCCTTCCTCGTGCCGGTTTGTAGAAAGGACAAATCCATGCACATCCCACCTTCTCTGGAATTAAGGTTCCAGTGATGTGCGAGTCTTAATTTTCACAAGCAACAAGCACCTGCCTGTGGGTGTTTTCAACCATGCTACAGTAGAATTCTTTCCTGGTTGTGCAACTGGTTTGGATTATTAAGATGACCTTTGAAAGAATTCACAGAGCAGGTCCTTTATAGCTGTGGTCCCAGACCCCTGGGCCATGGATCAGTTTAGGAATTGGGCCCAAGTGCCCTGTTCCCCAACCAACTCTACCCCCCCACCCTCACTCCCACCCCCATTTGTGGAAAAATTGTCTTCCATGAAACTTAGGAAACAGGGAGGGGGGTGGACAGGAGGACAGCAGGAGGTGAGTGGTGAGTGAAAGAGTGAAGCTTCACTTGTATTTACAGCCACTCCCCCTCACTCGCATCACTGCCTGAGCTCCGCCTCTGGCCCCCCAACCCATGGAAAAATTAACCAGGTTGGGGACTGCTTCTTTATAGGGTTTCTAAAGTGATGCATTTCAGTTGAGATTGTTTCTTCAAATGAAAAGAGTAGGTTGGTGCCACTGCTCCTGTGTTTCCTGTTTGCTTGCTGACACCATGGTGTCCTGGACATCTTGGCCTTCCCAACCGGGACAGGTTGTGTCTGAAGGCAAGGACAGAGCCATTGGTTGGAAGATCTGGAGTCCTGGGGAGCGAATGCTGTGAGGCAGTTTGCCTGTGTCGTAGCCTGGGTAGCATGACATTTATGTTCCCGAGCAGGATGTCATTTCCAGCCCAATAGCCTGGGCACTTACCCAGCCTTTACTTTGGCCCCAACTGTGTGTTAAGTGCAACCAACATCTCTTTTAAAAGCTCTTAGCAACAACCTGAATTGATGAGGCTGTTTTGTTTCTAACCAAAGGATGTCTGTGGCATCAGCAAGGAGGGCAAACCCCTGGCACATGGTGACTGTAAGAGCTAAACAGAAGGCAGGGGCCGGCTCCACTGGCCAGGGTGATAGGTGCCTTCCCAGGGGTGAGAAACAGCAAGAGCGGTGCCCTAAAATACTCTTACTCTCACTTCTTTTCTTGTCATGTTTTTTCTTTGTTATCTGATGGTTTGCACTCTGACCTTCCCAGCAGGCTGCAAAACAGTAATTGCTACCCGATTGCTCCCTGGGAGAGGTGACCTTTAAGCCACCCAGCCTTACCTTTCCTGCCGCCCCACCCCCAGGCAATGGATGGGAGGTGGTCTCCCAGGTTCACAAGCAAAAGAGGAGTTTGTCCCCTCTCCTCCTTGCCCTAATCTAATTTCAGCGGAATCTGATTTCGTCTCAGTGTTGCGTTCCTCTAGTGGGAGGGAGGGCTGGTGTGGCCCATTAGTGAATACCTTCACTGGTGGCCGGTCAAGCACTCCTGGCCATGGTGGTCTTTCCTTCAGCTTAGTCATATCTTCCAGCTGGATGGACGCAGTCCCCAGGGGAGGATCTTTTCTTGTGGTTCTGTCACTGCTCCCCTCCCAGCTCCTTGATCCTTGTTCCGTGTCCGCTCCTCTTCCCTGAGGCCAAATCTCTCTGTCTCCTTGCTTGGTTTGGATCCTTGGGTAGAGCATCTTGGGGGCCATCAGAGAACCTTCTCAGCCCACCCCAGTGTGTTTCTTAGGTGAAAGGAGAACCCTTCCTTGTCATTTGCTTTTGTTTCCCAGCACCTCAGCCTTGATCTTTATTTGGAGAATTGCCTTTCAAAACTTTTTTTTAGTGTTTGTGAAGAGCAAAACCACCACTCTGAAAGGTAATGGGATGGTCAGATACTTCCTTTTCCCAGCCTGCCTCACAGCTGGGGCTCAAAGCTGGGAGCCTTGCCTCTGCCAGGCAAGAGCAGCAATGCCAGACTCAGAGCGAGTGACTCAGGATGGAAGGGACAGTGGTGCCACAGGAGCAGTGGCAGCCACGCACAGCTCCAGGGGCAGATGAGCAGGTGCTCGGTGGTGGTGGCGGGGTGTCCCCAGCAGCCCCGTTCCTTGGTGTGGTTTGACTCATTGTTCGTCAAAGATCAGCTTTGTACCTGTCCTCTAACCCCCCGTGTGATTCTGTAGGCTACCAGATACCCCTTAAGATATCCTTTCTCCTAATTGAGCCAGAACTGGTTTTTATTGCTTGCTACTGAGAACCTCCTTGCAAACAGCATTTGTCTCCCTCCACCTCAGAGCACATCCCAGCTCCCGTCCTTCGATATCTTTTTTTTATCCCATTGTCCTTATCAGCCTACAGCCTCTACATGAAGAAAGAGAGGGAAAGTCATTTGAATTTATGAATGGATTTTTTTTTTAATAGCAGTGTAGCAATAACAATACTCTTTAAAAAGACAAAACTTTGGTTTCTTCCACAAATAAATTGAAGAAGAGGGGGAGAATCAAGGAGAAGCAATCCTCCTGGAGAAGCCTGCTTGTACCATGGCACCAGCAGCATGGAGGGACCCCAGCAGATGGGCCATGTGTGGTCTCCCAGAGCCCCCAGCATCCCAGGGTGGCACGAGCAATGTTTCTGTACCGTGGAGGGAGTGTGGGTGTGCCTGAGAGCAGGCTGGGAAGCTTGGTAGGGGGATAAAGAGGACACAGGGGCACCTGCTTGGATCTGGCGCCTGGAGAGTGGAGGGGCCACAGATACAGGTAAGCAGAGGAGGTGCCAATGTCTGGGGCCAATCAATAGTGGCTACCTCGGTCACAGCCACACTGTGACTCCCAATCCATAATGCATCCTACACAAACTTAACACCTGGAGAGATTCCATAACGCATTCAGTTTTTACCCAAAGAACACCGAGATAAATCTGGTAGTGAGAGAATGTAAATAAGGGATTGGGAGTTAATTAAGTTCAATCAGAAAAATAAAGTAATTTGTCTGAATAAGTCTGTGAAATTTATACCCTCCTCACCTCCTGGGGTTACCCTCACTGATCAGTGCCAGGTTCCAAAAGGGGGGGAGATGGGCATAGAAAACCATCCATCTTCCACCTCAGTTTTATCTTTCCCTTTAGAATCCCAGGCTCTCTGCACTCAATGTGGTTACATCTTTGAACTTATTGGCAAGAAACGCATTGGCCTTGAAAAGTGATGCCTACAGGCAGGTCACAAAGAAAGGCCAAGATCCTTATTCTGGGAAACTTTCCGCTTTCCTGGGAAGAAAAATACTGCAGTGAATGAAAACGAGGTGAAACAAAACCAAAGGAATCAATAGATTTCCATCTGCCTTTGCTGCTCTAGTCTTCTTTTTTGGAAGCTCAGACTCAGAGGTTGTTGGGAGTCCGCTGAGAAAGTTTTCCAGAAAGGGTTAGCATTCCTAGGTCATTAAAGCTAGCCCCGGAGCTCAGTCCTGCCATTGCATTGCAGGGCCTCTCCTCTGTGTCCTCCAGCCTCATGTTGTTCTGGAAACATCTCCTCTGATCAAGTATGAATGGATGGATTGACCCCACTCTGCCTCTGGCTTTGATGACATCTTTCCTTGGGCAATGCTCGGGCTGATAATACGTGTCCCTTTCATGTATGTTTGTTGCTTGCTGCCCTCTGCCTTCAAGGATAGATATCCCGCCTATTGCCAGCCACAGGCAGGAGATTCCACACTGCCCTTGGCTGTCTCAGTAGGCTCCAGGAAGTGTCACTTTATACCACATTCAAGGAGCTCTTTCCTGTGGCCCCGTCTGCCTTTGCAGTGGATAAATTGCTCCTCTCCAAAAATGTCACCCACTTTCACATGACTATGCCTTTAAGCCACATTGTCTCCTCAACCCAGAACGCCCATTAGCCTGCCCTCCCCAACCCCGAGTCCCTGCCTATGGGTGTGGCTTGGGCACCGACCGCTGTTGATGGATCATGCAACCTCTCTGGGGCTCTGCTTCCTCGCCTTTGAGCTGATGGGGCTGGATAGACTTTCAGGTAGACCAGACAGACCATCTTGTCTACCACATTAGCCTGCCACTGTGACTCTGAGCATGTTCCAGGGTGGCTCACTCACATGGCTTTCAAAAGGAGGGCTCGGTTCCTCACCACATAGACCTCTCCACGGGGCTGCCCGAGTGTCCTCACAACACGGCAGCTGGGGGATTTGAGGGAGACAAGGCAAAATCTGCAATGTCTTCTATAACCACACCATCACTCTGCCTTATTCTGCTAGTCACATGGACCGACACTGCTGCGACGTAGGAGGGGACCACACAAAGCACAGGTAGTGGAGGTGGGATCATCGATGGTCGCCTTGGAGGCTGGCTGTCACAGAGCTCCCAAGCCACATTTAGTTAGGCTCACCTGAAGTGTCCAGAAACCTATTTGGGGGATTTCCTAGGAGTGCCTGCCCTCAGGGTCTGTGTCCTGACCCTGTGTTGCCCAGGAGTGGTGGGTCCTGTGGAGCTGGACATTAGGAAAACCCTTGGAGGAAACAGAGCAATGCTGGGTGCAGAGTTAACAATCAAGATTTGAGAGCCTGAGGCCTTGGAATGTCTGGAGGCGCATCAGATGTGGGGCCCCGAGGGAGCCAAAGTTGGGGCTCAGTGCAGGAATACATGATTTTTTTTTGAAGGAGGAAATAAGTCCTTCTTAGTTATCACTGCAGTGTGTTCAGGGTAATATCTTAAATTATATTAATGTGCTTTCTTTTTCCATTTGTGATCTCCACCTTTTTAACCACTGTTACCATTGCCTTTGTGAGCGGTAGCTGGAATGAAGGAGAAAGCGGAAACTGGAATGGAAGAGGGTGTGCCCAGCTGCAGACGTCTACAGCAGCCCAGGACAGTAGGACTGAAAGCCACGTTTCAACTGCAAGAGCCAGGCCCTTGACAGAGGACAGGGTTTCCCAAATTCAAATAGATTTCCTTTAAATATAAAAATCTTGGAGGACAAGCATGTAGTCTTTACTCCACGCTAGAAAGTAGGGAAGGACATGACCTAAGAGGAGTTTCCTATCCCACAGGAAGGAGAACAGCCCTTCTTGGGCTGGGTTGTGGGGGGCAGAGATGGGAGACATTTTCAGCTAATGAGATTATTAGATTAAGATACTATATTTAGGATGCAGGGAGAGATTGGGGAAATTTCAGGTGGACTGAGGAAGGATCCAAAAGCTTGTATTCCACTTTCTGTTTAGAATTTCAGGCACAGACTACCTTGTAAGGTAACCAGCAGCCATGTGGGGTGGCTTCAGTAGAGGATGAAATGGTTGTGTGGCACGTTTAGACAGAGAGGGAGTCTGAGATGCCATAAGACGAGGTTCTCTGTGTCTGTGTATGACTTGGGTGAGATCTAGAACTTTCCATGTGGGTTGGGAGTGGGGAAGAGAAGTGCTAGGAGGGTTGGGGGAGAGGAAGAGGTGGTACCTGGTAGGGATGAGACCCTGCAGCTGGAAGCCAAGAGAGGATCACGGTGGGTGGAGAACATGGCCCAGGGATGGAGCCGGCCTCTGGGTACCAGGAGGGTGACCCAAGTGCTCCCACACAGTCAGACTTGAAGCTGGAGGACAGAAAGTGACCCCGGAGTGTCTACTTTGCCACCATGAGGAATAGAAACAACTTCCTGACCATTCTTTGGGGGAACAGGAAGACTTTTGAGAGGACAGAACTATGAAAAAGACTACCTATGGATCAACTAAATTAAATCCTCAATTGCCTGAGTAATTACACAAAGGAGATTAAGTTTTTAAAGGGGAGAGAATTTACCTGGAATCAGTAAGCTTAGTTGCTTTTGTTTGTTCATTTGTTTTGTTTTCTGCTTTTGGTGGGAATAGACTCAGTTATGAGTCAGTTGAGTTTGATTGAGTAGAACTTAGTATTTCAGCCATTTGAGTGACAGTGGGTACATTCTTTTTCTAGTCATTGTTTATTTGCATAAATTTAAGGAGTACAAGTACAATTTTGTTTTACATGGATATACTGTGTAGTGATGAAGTTTGGGCTTTTCGCGTATCCATCACCTGAGGTTTGCACATTGTATCTATCGTGGGTGCATTTGAACCCCAAAGGGGTGTGATGGGAGATGGATGGGAGGGGTGGCAGGTATTCAACTTAAGGACCAGGGGTAGCATGATCAATGGCTGTTATTTTACTTCTAAAAACTTTCCTTTTGTGGGTCTCGAATATATAAAGAATGCCTACAAATCAACAACAAAAAATGTGAGCAATCTAATGATTAAAACGGCAAAAAAGTTCAATAGACATCTCACAAAGAAGGCACATGAATGGTCAATAAGCACATGAAAAGATGTTCAGCATCAGTAGCCATCAGGGAAATTTAAATTAAGACTACAATGAGATACCATTTACATCCACTAGAAAGGCCAAAATAAAATACAGTGAGTATTGGCAAGTACGTGGAGCAACTGGAACTCAGCCATTGTGGATGGAGAGCTGTTTAGCAGTTTCTTGTCGTAGTAAACACACATCTACCCTGTGACTAAGCAGGTCCATTCTCATGTAATGAAAACAAATGTCTACACAGAGACTGTTACGTGGGTATATTGCACAGTGATGAAGTTTGAGCTGAATAATGCACGTTGTACCTAGAGTGGGTGCATTTTAACCCCCAAAGGGTTGACCTCACAAGAGTCAAACACTGGAAACAACCCAAATGCTCATCAGCAGAGCAGCTAAACAAAAGGCAGGCAGTCCACTTAATGGACTATATTACTCAGCCATGCAAATAACCACCTGCCATTATCCCCACAACACGGATGAATCTCAAAAAAACATTGTGCTGAGTGGAAGAAGCCAGACACAAAACAGTGTATACTGTAGGATTCTATTTATATGAATTTCTAGAACAATCAAAATTGATCTATGCCAATACAAGTCAAAAGGTAGTCAGGGGCATGAGGGAAGCTTCCAGGGTGATGGCTATGTTCCCTACCTTGGTTGTGGTGGTTGTTACGTAAGCATATGCAATTGTCAAACCTCCTCAAACTGAATACTGAGGAGCTGTGCATTTGATTGTATGTAACTTATATCTTAATTTAAAAAAAAAAATATTAAAAGCACCCTCTTCCCAGAGTTTTGGTTCATGTTCTTAGAGCAGATGAGGCTGGCAACCAGAATTTACACACAGTCCCAGAAGGCTCTGCATCTGTAGGGGTGCACCCTGTCTTTGTCCTTTGTCCCTTGAACTGTTCCCAGCATATACACACTCTCTTACAGACACACCACACACTGGGGGAGTGTGACCTCCACACACACACACACACACACACACACACACACACATACTCCTCCCTCCCCAGAGGCGACACCCTCCCCATGTGTCCCTCCGACACGGATCCTGCAGGGACACCCCACCCTCCTGCTCTGTCCCTCCAGCCGCCCTGCCCACACCCTCATCCTCCCCAGCCCCGTGGTCTCTAACTGCACTAGAGTCATCTCCGGTTCTAAACCTCAGCACACTCTAAATCATAGTTTGCGTGTGTTTTTTCCAGTGAAATACGGATGCTTTTGAAACCACTTTCCCCTCTAAAGGTCTCCTCCTTCCTCGTTAACTCCAGGCTCAGCCATTTCATAAATAATGCAGCTCCCTCCTCTCTCAGCTCAGTTACAAATGTGGACTCTCTGTTTCAAGGATCAGACCAGCCTCTTCTGAGTTGCTTCCTTGTTTCTCAAGTCTGGCCAGCAGCCACCCCTGGGACGAAGGGGTCGCCCTGACCCTCTCGGAGGCGACTGTGTCTTGGGGCTCAGTCACTTTGTTAAAAGTGCGTTCATTCCTCTCCCCTTGCTTTTGGCAAAAGCAGCTCTCTCTCTCCCTCCAGCCTGTGGGCTGCGTGGGAGGTCACTTTGTGTACGTGGTTCCCAGAGGAGCAGCCCTGTCCACGGGATCTGTGTGCACACCGTGTCACCAGCGCCAAGGGACACGTGCATCCACCCTCAGTAGCTAATTCTCCATGGTCCTGAGCCCCTGCCTACCTTACTGCAGGAATTCTGCGGCTCACACTCTCCAAATATTTACCAACCTAACACCAGCCAGGCCGGAGGGCTGCTCCCCAGCTGGCAAAGCTGTAAGTGCATATGCCAGGCCTTGCCCCCACTCTCTAGTGTCTGTCCCCAGTCCCCAGCTGGTGGCCTCAGTGAGGTCGGCTCATCCCACCCTTCCTGTAGATGCCCCTCCAGGCCCTCCTTGGGAGGCAAATAGCATCCTTGGTCCATCTACTGAGCACCGTTCCCAGGCTCTGCCCTGCTTGTGGAGGGGGCTGTTCTGGAGTCCAGCCCACGTCTTTGGAATTCCTAACCCTGTGTCGTTCACCCCAAGGTTCCCAGGTCCTCAGTGAGAGGAAGACGCCGGCCTGAGGGAGGCCTGTAGGTGAAGCCCCCTGCATGAGGTCACATACAGGCTGCTGCCTGTGGACGGGCTTGTGAGAAATGAGCCCTGGGAGGGGAGGTCCTTTCAGAGCCCAGCTCTCAGTGCTCCTGGCGTGGGGATAGCAGTCATGAGGCCACAGGACCAGGGTCTGTGAAGGAGCAAGGCCAACAGGAGCTATGAGGGATCAGTGTGGCAGCTTTTCCGTGGAAGACAGGTACTTCTGGGGAGGGGTGGGGGCGCCTTCCCACTGGGACACCTGTTGGGTGGGCACACTGAGCTGGCAGTGCTGTGTCCCCAGGTCTAGCCATGAGCCCGGGTAACCGCGATTGCCCAGGGAAACCTAATAATCTGATGTAGCAAATGTGTCAATAAAAACCACCCTGCTTTCTGATGCTTTCCATTGTTGAGTTTTAAAAAAAGAATACATTTCCCTGTTGTGCCCTTGCACCGAGGGTGCAGGCTGGGGGACGGTGGGTCTGCCTTGTGCTCCCTGAGATGTGGAGGGGGCAGCTTCAGCCGCAGGCCCCTGGGGGCACGTGACAAGTGCTGCAGTGATGGCAGGTGCCAGCAGGCCTCAGAAGATAAGCAGCCCACTGAGCAAGGCCACATAAGCAGAGCGAAGGCACGGTGACATCAGGGACATGGAGGCCCGTGGTGGTCACAGCTGTGGTCCAGCACAGGGTGGTCAGCTGCGTCTGGAAGGGATGCTGTGGCCGAACATTCCTGGGCTGATGGCCTCCCAGCCCAGCCTGCCCTGCCCTTTCTGTTCTGTTGCCTGTGCCCCCAACTTTGTCTCTGGGCTGAGAGCTTGTGTCCTCCCTTCTAAATATCACTTGGAATATGGCCTGGCCTGGCCTCAGGACTACCCCCTCCGATTCCCCCGGCAGGCCTGACCTTCCTAGCCCATCTTGGCCTGAACCTCCCTCATCGCCCTGGAGGACCGGGTGTGGGAGGAGAGTCCTGCAGTGAAGCCAAAGGTAGGAGGGGACCAGGCAGAGTGATGGAAGGTGGCTGGGGAAACAGGTGGGATTTCAGAGAGGGCCCTGGGCTCATGCTAAGGACTTTATCCCTTTTCTTAAACATCCTGAAGAGTTGCCCAAGGTGACTGGGGACTAGGTCAGATCTGAGTTTTCAAAAGCTCCCCTGAGGCCATGGCCACGGGGCATCAGGACTGAAAACTCAGGAACTATTTTCCCAGCATGGGGCTGCCTCCCAGATCCCTTCCTGCGCCAGCTGAAGGCTGACAGTCACTGTGGCCCCCCGCTGAGCCCTGAGGGCTCCTCCAGGCTCCATCGTCTCTTTTCCTTTCCAGGTTTCTTGTCCTCTTCTGCCGTCCTCCACGTCTGTCCTGCTGCACACCTCACCCCTGCATCGTCTCTCCCCAAAATCCCCCAGATTCACCACAGTGGGACCATCTTCCTGGCTTTACAGTTCCTGCCTCTCCCTCCTTTTCCTTGCCCCCTCCTAGGGACTCTGTCTGTCCCTTGTCCCCTGGGATCTCTTTTGTTTGTTTGTTGAGACAGAGTCCCACTCTGTTGTCCAGGCTAGAGTGCTGTGGTGTCAGCCTAGCTCACAGCAACCTCAAATTCCTGGCCTCAAGCGATTCTCCTGCCTCAGCCTCCCAAATAGCTGGAACTACAGGTGCACACCACCACACCCAGTTAATTTTTTCTATTTTTAGTAATGACAGAGTCTTGCTCTTGCTCAGGCTGGTCTTGAGCTCCTGAGCTCAAGCGATCCTCCCACCTCGGCCTCCCAGAATGCTAGAAGGTGTGACTCACTGCACCCAGCACCCTGGGATCTCTTTTGATTGGCTAGTTGGGAAGTATAAACTGGATACACACAACTCAACCCCTTCCTTGCCTCTCTGGGGAGGCTGCCTGTGGAAAGCACGTTGTCTTGATTGCCCCACCCCAAAGCCCATGGGCTGCCTTTGTCGGAGGGGCCCAGCCTGTATTCTAAGCTTGCCAATCCAGGAGTCGAGGTTAGCACCAGTTTAAAATTTAGTGCTAGTTTTATGAAGGCCATTGCCCACAGATAAATGCCTCATCTTCCAGCCTTGTGTTAGGGACTGAATGTGTCTCCCCAAAATTCATGTGTTGAAATCCTAACCCCCACTGTGATGGTATTAGGAGGTGCGGACTTTAGGAAGTCATTAGGTCATGAGGGTGGGGCCCTCCTGAATGGGATTAGTGCTCTTATAAAAGGAACCCCAAAGACCTCTCTTGCCCTCTTTCTATCACACAAGGACACCAAGAAAATACGGCAGTCCGCAATGTGGAAGGGCGCCCTCACTGGAACCCAGCCATGCTGGTGCCTTGATCTTAGGTTTCCAGCCTCCAGTACTATGAGAAATACAATTTTGTGGTTTATAAGATACCCAGGTACTTTGTGATAGCAGCCCAAACTAAGACATCTTGTCAGCAAAACAGGGTGATATTTGAGATTCTACCTCTTACTACTTAGTTCTCACTTGCTTCAGAACTTGGGTGCTATTTGTTGAACCCTCTGCAAGATGCCAAAATAGAGGGTTTCTACCTCTCTGGAGAGATCACCACCCATTGCCTCACTGACTTACTTGTTGTCTCCTTTGTTACCTTGTTGTGCTATAGGTGTTTGCGCCTGCTGTTTTGAAATGAAGAGAGAGGGACTTTCCCTTCCGAGAAGGAGCAGAAGACAGCATCATGCAATCCTGCTGCTGCCACAAGTAGAGAAAAAATTGCATTAGGAAAATAGTTCTGATGAGCTCAGAGAGCTATGGATGCAATGAAGACTAGATAAACTAAAATACGAGAGCTGAAGACCCCTTCCCAGGGCTGGGCGGAGGGAGACCTGCTAGGCTTTCACTAAAACATCTGGGAGAACTCACCTGAGGAACAGGAAAAATAAGCCAGGAATGAGCCTAACTAACTAACTATCTAAACGTGCAGCCCAGCCCCCAGCCCAGCTCTTCCGTCTTCTACCAACTGGGCCGAGGCTACAGGGTGAACCTTCTTTTCTATCCTCCAGAATTCTTTTATACACACTGTCCAGCATACATTAAAAATTTTAGAGACACATGAAGAGGCAGAAAAATGTGACCAAAAATTTTTAAAAAGTCAAAAAAGAAACAACTGCAGAAGTGGTCAAGGACTTTTGAGTTAGTAGTTAAGGACTTCAAAATAACTATGAAAAATATGTTAAATAAAATAGAGAAAAAGACCAAAATGGATAAAGAGAGAATTTAACAGAAAATTGAAATCTATAGAGTAATGAAATGGACATTCTAGAATTGAAAAATACGGTATCTGAAATCAAGAATTCTCCGACGGATTTAACAGCAGCTGGACATAGCCAAAGGATGAGTGATGCAGAAGCCAATGGGAAATTTTCAAAGTGAAATAAAGAGAGAAGAGAATGGAAAGAACAAAACAGTATGAAAGACTCATGGGGAGCTGTCAGATGTGTCACATAATTGGGGGCCCAGAGGAGAGCAGAGAGAAAAGGGCAGAAGCAATATTTGAGGATATAGTGGCTGAGAATTTTTCAAAACCAATAAAAAAAAATCAATCCACTCATTTAAAAGCTCAGCAAACCCCAAGCAGGATAAATACAAAGAAAACCACACTTAGACATATCATAGTCAAACTGCTGAAAACCCAAAACAAAGCTAAAGTCTTAAAACCATGTATTAGATAAAGGCACATTCCCTGCAAAAGAGCAACTGTGAGTGTAGGATTGACTTTTCAATGGAAACTGTACATTATGGGCAGAATAATGGTGCTCAAAGATGTCCAGGCCCTAATCCCTGGAACCAGTGAGTATGTTACCCTACATGGCGAAAGAGACATTGCACATATGATGACGGATCTTTAGATAGGAAGGGTACCCTGGGCTATCCACGTGGGCTCAATGTGATCACAAGGGGCCTTACAAGAGGGGCCGGAGAGGCAGAGGCAGAGAAGGAGATGTGAGGGTGGAGGCAGGTTGGAGGGATGCAGTGGCTAGGGAGGGGCCATGTGCCAGAGAGGGAGGGCAGCCTCTAGAAACTGGAAAGGCAGGGAAACAGACTCTTCCTAGAATGCCCAGAAGGAGCACAGCCCTGCTAACACCTTGATTCCAATCTCAGATAAGATAATGAATTTGTGTGAAGTCACTGAATTTGTGGTCATTTGTTATAGCAGCAGAAGGAAGCTGATACACTACAGAAGTCAGCACACTATGGAATCGTATCTCTCCGAGCTGCTATAAATATATAAATGAATAAATTAGCTGTCACTTTGGTCACCAGACCCCTTACCTCTCTCTGCATTCTCAAGGTTCCGGGATCCCATCACCTAATCACAATGAGACCCTTGGATGCAAACTTTGATACCTCAACCATCCTTAGAGACAGATGAAACTCAAATCTCTTGACAAACCCTAGCACTTCTAATGCATGGCTACTGAAAATAGGAGGATAACTAATTATAACTCAACTCTAACTAATAAATATACTATTGCTATAATATAACTATAAATTATAACTAAATTAATTTAAAACTAATTAATTAGTTTTTCTTTTTTCACACTTCGTTATCAATAATCTCCTCCTGGTTTAGCTAGGAGAGGATTAAGATTATTACAGTTGAATTAAAAAGGGAAAGCCGTACTTACCTGGCAGGGGAGATACCAGGACCAGAAAGGTATCACGGCTTTCCCAGGGCCAGCTCACCCATTGCACTCCAGATGTGCTCACCCCTGTGATTTCCCCAAATGTGGGAAACTCCGCCCTGTAACTGGTGGTAGTGGGGTGTGTTGGTGCTTTCCCCTGATAAAAATAAATTAATAAAAAATTTTTAAAAAGAGAAAGCAGCAATGCTCATTTCCTGACATCCAGGATAAGCTTCCAAAATCCATTTCAGAAATAAGACTGAGTCTTTCAATTGTAAAAGTCACAAAAGTCATCTTCATTCCAAAAGCATTCCTTTGTATGTCAGGAAGCAAAGCCATAAAGACAGAACACGGAGTTTTGTTTCATTATGGTAAAATACACATAAAATTTGCCATTTTAGCTATTTTTAAGTGCACAGTTCAGCGGCATTGAGTCCATTCACACTGTTGTGCAACCGTCACCACCGGCCACCTCCAGAACTTTTTCATCTTCCCCAAAGGGAAAGTCTGTCCCTGTTAAACACTGATGCCCATTCCCCTCCCCCAGCGCCTGGCAGCCACCATTCCACTTTCTGTCCCTGTGACTTGGACTACGCCAGGCTCCTCCAGAGCGGAGAGCTTTGCCTCTCAGCTGTAGAATGGGAAGGGAGCCGGCTGTAACATGTGGGCAATTTCCTGCCACACAGGAATGCAACATATCCCATTTTCTCAGGCTGGAGGAAGAGTGTGAAGAGAGAGAGTAAAAGAATTGAGGCTTGAGCGTAAGGCCTTTGTTCCCGTGTCACTGGACGTAGGACGGAAAAGGCGGGATCCCAACAGGTCAGGGCACCCGGAAGGGAGGGGGCTTGCCTCGCATCCTGCCAGCCAGGGGGCCCAGCCCCTCACCGAGACTGTACGTGGACAGCCCCGTGCTCCCAAGTGTCACCTGGCAAGACGGAGCATTTATCCAGACAGAGTTCACCCGGAACGGAGCATACTGTAAACTCAGTGTGACTACGTTCTCCGGGATGGATGAAGTTAATCTCTTTCCACTACTGAGTAGAAACGGGCTCTTCAACAAATTGAGTTCAGTTGTAGAAAATAAGGAAAGTTCAATTTCCTAGCATCTGTGTCTTAACTGTAAATTTTATACCCGCTACAAATACCCTGGCCCAAGAGATTCCTTCCTGTCCCCTGCGGGGTTTAAGGCCAGCGTCCCTTGGCTTCCCCAGCTGTTTGGCTCTGAGCTGGGTGGGGCCCACAAGCAGGAGCGGCAGCTCTGTGTTGAAAGCTGTTTCGGATTTCTCCCCTGGGCAGGGTGCCACACGCACATGTTGCAGTCCCTGCCGGCGGCCATGCCCAGCGCCCTGGCAAGCCACCCGCCTCCCAGACTGCTCAGGCCACTTGCAAACGCCCGCTGCCTCGCTCACCCTCTCCCTTTTCCTCCTACCACCCCACCTCTCTCGCCTGCTCCAGGAAAAATACTTGAACATTGCACGTCCGTCCTGTCACGAAACACACACACATAGGACGGAGGACAAAGGCGGGTCCTCAGGAGCCCAGGCGACCTCAGAGCTGTTCATTTGCACAGCCAGCCTTGGGGACATGGGCTGCGTGTCTGCTGCCAGGCTGGGGAGACTGGCCCCCAGGGGGCAGCCTGAGGGGCTGGCAGGGTGGTGCCAGGGATTTGCGGGCTTCACATGTGTGTCTCCAACATTTCTCTCACCTCTATCAGACATGAGCTCCTTGAAGGCAGGGCTGGGCCTGGTTATTTTTAGTCCCTCCATATCATCTGTCCTTGAGGGACAGACCCATTCCTCATCACTCTCCCTTCCCCTCCATCCCTCAGTAGCTCCGTGGAAGTCGTAGGCTCTTGTGGTCCCGGCTGGAGAGGTGCAAAAAGCAAAGTAGCACAGTTCAACAGTCAGAAATCGTCAGAAATGACTTCCACTCTTCACTCACACTTCCCCCAAAGATCTTAGATGTGGCACCCCTCAGGGTCTCTGCGACACTTCTCTTCCCCAACTTCTCATTGCCCCTCGCCTTGAAATGTGGAGGGCAAAATGGTGCCTCTCCTTCTCCCAGTCCTTCCCTCAGGAACTCCTGTCTTCCACCTCTGCCCCCACTGTCTTCTTCTTCTTTTTTTTTAGAGCCAGGGTGTCATTCTATCACTGAGGCTAGAGTACAGTGGTGTGATCATAGATAGCTCACTGCAGCCTTGAACTCCGGGTCTCAAGCGATCCTCCTGCCTTGGCCGCCCAGAGCGTGAGCCACCACACTCAGCCTCTCCCCACCTTTCATCTTGTGTGTTGACTTTACTGCTTCCTCTTACCTCTTGGGTCCCAGCCTTCCCCATCCATTTTGCTCAGAGGTGGCTTCGGAGCCTACAGAACATGCTCCAAGGTCCCTGTGGCACTGGTGTATCTAAATCCACACCTCTCCCTGGCAAAACTTGCAAAGTAGAGGCTGGAACAGCTGGAGGGATGAGAGGCCGAACAGGCATCCAGAGAACCCAGTTAGCTGAGTTTTGACGACTGATGGCCTTTTTTGTATAAAGGAGAAAGGAGACAATGTATGCAGTGCTAATGCAGGCTGGGCTCAGCCTCCCTGGTGTGGGGAGATTTGCTCCTTTCCCCCAAACACTCCTGTCTTTCCATGACTCTTGGGCACATTCAGGCTACCTGTTCAACATATCACTGCACTACCCAGGCCCCCACCACTGCCCAGGCCCCTGACCCAGGAATGCATGTCCCCACCAACAACCTCAGCTGTGGCCTCAGGAACAACTCCTCCACTCTGGGTCCCCGGGAATGCTCTTCCTGGGGAGCTGCAGCAGCACCTAGAGGCAGCGGGTGTTCCCAGGATGAGGGGTGGTCACATGGAAGGGTCTTGCAGTGAAGGTCAGAAGACTCATTGGCCTTTGTGACTCAGAAGGTGAGAAGAAGCTGCCAAGTGAGCTGAGGAGGGAGAAGCTGTGGATGACATTTGCGTCTCGGGCTTCCCCAAGAGAAGTCCCCGTAAGAGAAGTCCCCACGCCAACCACTAACCGGAAATGGAGCTCCAGTGCACCGTGGCTTCTGTAGAGCCATTCAGGGTCAACCCTTGAGGCATCTCAGATGTGTGGCCCAGATGTGTGACACTTAGGACTTTTATGACAGATTATGATCTGTGGGTGGCCTCACCAACAGATCGATTTTTTTCGTCATTGCATCCTTATTTGCTTGGAATTACTTTTGCCTGGTTTAGCACTTAATCTGCTCTTTTATTTTTCTTCTTTGTGAAATCAGCTTTCACGGCCGAATGGTGAGGCGCCTGCGAGCACATCCTATTCCTCTTGTTGCATTCGCTCGTTTGACTAATATCATCTGGGCACTAGCTGCGAGCCAGACGCCATCCTAGAACCCAGGGATACGGCACTGAGCAGAATAGAGTTTCTACTCTCTTGGAGCTCACCTTTCTCTTTTTTGGAATTATAATACATAGCAGTGGATGCCCATAAACATTCTGGCCTTGGGGATTCTCAAGGTTTCTTGGGGCACAGTCACACACTTGGAGCATGCTCCAGCTTGCACCGGCTCCCTGTACTTGGCTTTGGTTTCTCCTCGTGGGGGCTTCTTTCTCTAGCTGTGTTGACACATGTCCTGGAAAAAGACCACCCTCCCCAGGCTTAGGCATGGACATTTGATCTTGGGAAAGACGCTTGAACTTCCTAAGCCCCTTCTCCCCTGCTCCCCGTAAAAGACGGGTGATTCCCACATGACAGGGCTGTTGTGAACTGTAAGTGGGGTAAAGCACATGGCACGATACAAATGCCCCTTGTGATTGCAGCACAATCATATTCAGAGATAAACATTCAGGATCCTCCTTCCACCACTCCCATAATGTTCTGATTACCCTGCTTCTTCCAGCGGTCTCCTTTCCCTGGGAAAGAGAAGACGCAGCAGAATACAAACACCAAGGACTCCAACCACCTCTTGACTTTGGAGTTTCAAAATTGACTTTTAAAATGTACAGAAGAAAAAATAATCATGTGAATCAAAACTTTTTGCTATACAAGAGGGAAACTTTTGGGAAGAGAAATGGTTTACTGCGTTTCAAAAAGAAACTAAAAAACTCCAAAGAAATTAGAATGCTAAGTTTATTTCCAAACAGGAGAAGGGGAAGGAGAAGAGACCAAATGAGCCACCTGCCATGCAGACCAGATCCAGGTTGCCAAGGCCAAGGGAGAAGGGGCGAGGAGGGAGGGGAAGGTAAAGACGCCCCTAGATGAGTTTGGGGAAATCTAAGGGTAGGGAAACCTGTAGCAGCCTCCAGATAAGAGAGTAGTTGAGAAGAGACGGGTGTTCGGGCAGCAAAGTGACAGCCTGGGTTGCGTCTCCTGGAGAATTGCAGGGAGTGGGAGAGCAGACTTCTTGTGCTCCTGAGATGGATATGGTAGCAAGCAGAGAATGGGAGCTGGTGGCCCAAATAGGTGGCTCATTTTCACATGATAAGAAGACAAAGTGATCTATGGCAGAGTGGGCTGGGCAAGCCAGGGGCCAGATGGGGCTCAGTTCAGTCAGTGACATGAGGAAGTGCTGGTTGTGTCAACAGATACCAGTGGAACTCAATGCTGATGGTCAACACTGAACATTGTGCATCTCAGTATGGGCCAGCACGAGTTGCCTCTTGTTACAGTCAGGGCAGGATAGGCTCTGCTGTAGTAACAAACATACTCTAACACTTAGTAGCTTGATGTGTGAAAACATGTTTCTTTTTCACTGTGGTCTAATCCATTTGATGCGTGTCTGGAGGGTCCCTTCTAAGCAGTGACTCAGGGGTCCAGTTTGCTGCATTGACTTCTAGGGTGGCCTCAGCAGAAAAAGGGAGGTCTGGAAGGCCACACAGAGGGCTTCCCACTGCCTTAGCAAGAAAATGGTAAACATTATTTCTCCCTACAGTCCCTTGGCTGGAACTAATCACATGACCCCAACCTAACTGCAAAAGAGGCTGGGAAATGCAGTCTTCCCTGTGCTCATGAAGAGGGAAATAGAACGGGATGGGACTTGGGAAAACCTGGTATTGTCTCTCTACCACCATCATGTGCCAGGCGTGTCTTGGACACAATGATCTGTAAATTCCCTGTGGAACTGAGATGTCAGCTCAGGGAGAAAACCCTAAATTTCAACAAGCTTTAACCTAAATTGAGAAATCATTGCACTCGATTGATTTTTCATGACAATGACTAGGTTACATTTTTTTTTTCTTTTTTGTCATCAGGGAGAAATTGGGACTAAAGAGAGGAAATGGTTTCAGATAGAAAAGCAGATAAAGTTGAATCTTTGCACAGGTGATAACATGGGCTATGGCATTTGTGCCTGCTACATTGTTACGGGTTATGTATTGTTACAGCTGGAAAAAATCTTACAGGTTGGTGGGATAGCACAGAGGTTCAGTGCATTGGCTCTTGGGCTCAAAGATGAGTTCTGCCGGCCCTTGGTAGCTGGTGTGCAGGCTAAATGGACTCAAACGTGGAAATGCTCACCTCTGTGCGGGATGCATCATGCACCTGCAGTAAATATCAGCAGTTATAAACATCCACAGCTCAAATTAAGACCCATATGGTGCTTTTACTTTATCCCAACCCCCAGAGGCTCTTGTTATGTTTCCATTGCTAGGATTAATGATAACAAGAAGAGGAAGAACATCAAGAAGGAGGAGAGACACTATCATGAACTGAGCTCCTGCAATGAGCCAGGAACTGAACATCACTTACCTCATTCAACACTTAAAACAGCCCTGTGAATTGGGTATCATTGTCACCATTTCGTACACGAGGCAACCAAGGCCTACAGAGGTTAAGTACCTTGCACAAGGTCACTGGGGAAGTTTGAAAACATATTCGCATTGACATCCAGCAGTGGCCCTGCCATCCACTGACTGTCAGACCCTGGGCAAGTTACCTGACCACTCGAAGATTGCTTTCTCTGCCTGCAAAAGGGGAATAAAAATTAGTCCCTATCTTAAAAAAAAAAAAAAAAGCCTACAAATCCTTTGACCTTCCTCCAACTAAGAGGTGGGATCTCTGCCCCTTCTCTTTGACCTTAGTGATTGGCTTGTAACCAAATAGAATGAAGCTCAACTTTTAAGTCTACTCACATGTGATTTCTGCCTGGTTCTCTTGGGACACTTGCCTTGGGGGCCCTGAGTGACAGATGTGAGTTGAATTGTGCCAAGCCCCCAAATTTATTTGTTGGAGTGCTTACCCACAGTATCTCAGAATGTGACATTTGGACATAGGGCCTTTACAGACGTAATGAAGTTAAAAGGAAGTTAATAGAGTGGGCCCTAATCCAATACGTCTGGTGTCCTTATTAAAAGGGGAAATTTGGACACAGAGAGAGAAGACAATGTGACACACAGGGAGAAGACAGCCATCTACAAGCCAAGAGGAGAGGCCTGGAAGGGTCTTTCTCCCACATCCCTCAGGAGGAAGCAACCCTGCGTCTCCTTGATGTTGGCTCTCCAGCCTCTAGAACCATGAGCAAATAAATTTCTGTTGCTCTAAGCCACCCATTTTGCAGCGCTTTGGTAGGGCAGCCCTAGCAAATAAATACAATTGTTATGTAAGAACTGACTACCCTGAGGCCTCCATGCTATGAAGAAGTCCAGGCCACATGGGGAGGCCACCGTATGTGTTTGCATGTGTTCTGGTGACAGGTCCAGCTGAGGTCCCAGGTGACAGCCAGCATCAACCACCAGACACGTGAGCAAAGACGTCTCCAGATGGTTTCAGCGCCCAGCTGTCGAGTCACACTCCCCACTCTCATCTTCGGTGTTCCCAGACTAGGCCCCAGACCCCATGAAGCAGGTAGATTCTGCTGTTCCTCATCTGAATTCCTGATCGACGGAAACTGTGAGCATAATACACAGTGTCTTACGCCACCACGTTTTGGGACTTCATGCTGCAACAGTAACAGGAGCAGCCTCACAGCTAGTGACAGCCAGACCAGGTTCTGAGCCAGGGCTGGAGGCTCTATCCCCTCCTGCAAGCTCAGCACCCTGGTTGCCTCAGAAGGTGCCGGGGAGGAAGAGCTTTGCTGAGTCTTGTCTCCGCGGAAGCAGGGCTGGCCCACGTGGTCCAGGCTCTGTCTAACCCGTGAGTACTGTTTGGTGTCCGAGAAGCCTGCCTCTAGCAGCCTTCCCCAAGCTTGCAGAGCCAGCTGGGCTCCCGCAGGCAGCCACCAAGTCTGAGCACTTGTTGAGGGCCAGGAACTGCAGGTACTGCTTGTGCCTGTTCCATGATCATTTTGCTAATGGGTCTGTGTAACATTAGAACTGCCGAGAGGCAGAATATAAGCTGGTTGCTCGACCATCTGGTTTAAATTCTGGCCATGCAGCTCCCCAGCTGTGCAGCCCTGGGAAAGTTATATAACCTCCCTGAGACTATTTCTTTGCCTGCAAAATGGGAAAATAATAGCACCCGCCTTGTAGGGGTTCTAGCTGGGGCGTGGTCAGGGCACGTCCATGTGAGGCGTGGAGCAGGGGCCCTCCTAGCACACAGCCAGTCTATAGCACATGTCACCTCCTGTCGCCAGTCGTCACCATCAACCACTTACTGGTAGGGATTTGTTTGTTCTCTCCACTGCAGACTATTTTAGTGCCTGGAAGCTTCCCTGAGAAGGGGAGAAGCAGCTTAAAATAAACCCAAATGTTGAGCTCTTTCAAAAGTTAATTTAAAGAAAAATAAAGATGCTAGACAAATCTAAGGTAGCATTGTTATTACTGGTTTTATTGTTCCAAACAGCCTTGAAAAACTCCCAGCTCTGAAGCTCCACAGGGTAGCAATTAGGCCTCCGGTGAAAGTCTTCGAAGAGTGAAGCCTTGCCAAGGGGCTCAGGGCTTCACTTCCTTCCCCATTTTGTGGTCACCATGTCTGCCTGTGTCCGCCACCAGGGCCCAGACAGGAGTGGGGGAGGGCCGTGCGGTCTCCTGGCTGCTGCAGGAAATGCCGCCTGCTGTCCTGATGACTCCCAGAAAGAGAAAGCGGCGGGTGACTCAGAGTGAACCATCTCCTCCCCCCACCCATGCTCGCACCCTGCAGGCTGCACTGTGACAGGCCCCCTCTTCTGAGTGCAAGACTACATCAGGGCTCAGGGCCCTGGGATGCTCACGGGCCCCCTTTCCAGGCACGGCCACAAGGTCTGACTGTAGGGTGCCTGTATAGATCCGAGCTAATTCTCTCCTAAGCGGCAGCCTGCCCCATGGCAGCACTTTGTCAGAAATGATCTCTGGGCTTGCTGCTGGCAGGCTGCTTCTAAGTCTCCATCCTGCTCCACGCGGGGCAAGGCTTGTCCAAATATTTGGCTTGATCCTGCTTTCTGATTCATCATGTGCAAGAACCTCTGTAATTTCATCTACTGCGTGACTCAGACAAGAGCTAAGCACAAGTGCGGTGCACCAGAGGCCGGGAGCCTGCACAGACGGCAGGCCTGCAGCCGGTGCCTGCTGGTCCGGGGCTGGTCTCCTGCGCTGGGGGGTAGATGTGGGCACTCTCCAGACTGGCTAGTCTGAGATTAAATCGCTTTTGTCTGAGATGATTAATGGAGCCCCAAACACGCCTCAGCACAGGGTGTGAGGTACACTTTGTACCTTTTCCAAGTTTTTTTTTTTTTTAATGCTAAATCCATTTGCATCTCATAAATTATATTGGCTCCAAAATGAAGTGTTCCTGACAGCAGCAGGCAGGGTGTGGGTTCCATTAAAGCATTTCTCCCTGTCATCCCCTTTTTCACTCTGAGACCCTAGGAGATACCCTGCTGATCTTCTAAAGGAGGAGGGGAGGCAGTGAGTGACCTAGATTTCAAATCAGAAAGACAGGTAGAGCTGGCGCGCCTGTCTTCAAAAGGCTGCCCATGCACAGGGTTCTAGAGTGTCAGAAGGAGCTAGCAGGAGGATGTCCCTTGTGTTCCTGCCCAGATGCTCCTGCTTATGGGTGACATGGTCATTTTCTCCTTTGGCGGGTTTGTCTGCTTAAGAAAAGCTACAAGTTGGGCTGGTGGGTCCCTTGAACCCCCCTTGTGCCCCCAGGTAATACTCCCTGAGGGGGAGGGAACGTAGAGGGTGATTGACAGCACAGGTGAGGCATCCCTTGTGGAGATGTGTAGGGCAAGGGAAGGGGACCTCTGAACAGAGGGTGGGGAGTGGGAATGGCAGTTCAGATACCAGGGTCAGAGGCAATGGATCTGAACCTTCCTTCCACCACTTTCCAGCTCTGTGGCTTTGGACAAGCTTCTTACCCTCTCTGAACCCCTGTTGCTTCATCCATTCATTTTTTCAATGCCCATTTCCTAAGCACTCCCTCTGAATCAGGGCCAGACCTCCCCCTGTGGCTCTCAGGTTCCAAATGTCACACAATCAGCACAACCACGTGCATCTGTAGCATGTCAGGTGATGGACAATGCTTGCAGAACACAGAGTGTGGTGCAGGCCGGAGAGCCAAGGGCCACCAGAGAGGCACAGAGCTGGGCAGATCAGGGGTGCAGCCTGGGACACTGAACCGGTGCAGCCAGGGAGGCAGGAGGGGCCGGCGAGGGTGACAATGAAGGGACAGAATGCAGGGATGCAACGCAACACACAGTGGGAGCTCAGGAAGTGTCGCTGCTGCTATTACTGTCTGATGGGGATATGGTGATATGCGTGGAGGAGGATGCCGAAGAGAAAGACAAAGACAAGCTGGAGGAAGACGGCTCAAAAGGCAGGGTAAACGACACAGCTTCACGGCTGCTGTCATTTCCTGCCACTCCAGGTGCCCTCGGTTTCTGGCCTCAAAGGCACGGGCAGGCTTCACTTCTCACCAAGCCCAAAAGGTCAGCGGCTGGGGTTTCACGGTGGCATTCCAGGCCTGGGGCCCCCACACTCTGCCTGCGGTCAGGCCTCCAAGTTCTTGTCCAGGAGCAGCTGCTGAGGCTCTGGCCTGTCCCAGGGGGACCCAGCTGCTGCCAGGCTGGGGTGTGTCAGGTGGGGAGGAGAGGGACAGGCCCCACCAGGGGCAGCTGTCCTTGCCCTAAGGACCTGACCATGCTTGGGCCAGGGAGCCATGGTCAGGGGCACTCCAAGCTCTTCAGGGAGATGGTGCAGAGGGTACGATGTGTATACACATATATTAATATACACATAACTGTATGTGTACACATCATCTGCCCATATACGTGATTTCTTTTCTTGATATATTTTAAATTTTATTTTATTTAATTTCTGGATCCTAGGCAGGGGCTATTGTTTATCCCCAGTTTATTAGTAAGGAAAAAGAAGACTCAGATAGGTCCCAAGAAACCAAGCCAAGAAGCGGACGGCAGAACAAAAATTCAAACCGCATGCTCTGCACCTTCAGGCAGTGGCCACGCAGCAAGGGGACACAGCTACGGGACTGTTCGAGTCTCTCTTCTCACCGCAGATTTCGGTATGCTCCGTGAGCAAAAACAAAAGGAAGTTTTTGTGTCTCCTATTTCTAAGGTTGAAAAAGAGTCACTAGAAGGGGATGGAGCTTAAACAGGCCCCCTCTGGCCTTTGTTCCGCGTGGGCGATGCCAGCACAGTGGCCCCGTCTGCTGTCTGCCCCACCATCTACCGGTTGGCCCTGGGATCCCTGAGAACCACACTCAGCGCTTTTTCTCCCCTTCCCTTCCCCTTTCACTTCCAAACACTATTTGGGGCTGTGTCTGCCTCCTTCTGGGGCACAGTGTGCCTGGCTTATCTGGGGGTCCCATGGGTGCCAGGCACAGTGGCCTGTGACAAGGGCTCACTCTGCTTTTTCACCTTTGTGTCCACAGGGACATGAGAATACTCCACAAGCTTGGGCCAGGGCACAGCTTGGACAATCTGTCACTAGTGTGCAGACTCAGCTGAGAAATACAATCCTACCCATGCTTTCTGCTGCCATGGCCGAGAGGGTAGAGGCAGCCGTGCAGAAGGCTGTCAAGTGACAGGGCAAAAAATCACATCTCAGCCTCAGCGGCTGTAGCAGTCCAGCCTGCAAGAGAACGATTCCTCTTAGTGGAAACAGGCTCTCCGAGCGTGGTCACAAAGCAGGGGCTGCCTCTCGGATGGGGCTGGAGGAGCTTTGCAGAAATAAAGGAAAGTCGCCCTTACATCTTTGGGAAGTTTAAAGACACCCAGAGAATGAAATCTTGGATTTTACTTTCCTGAAAGGCTGAGGCTGGGTAGAATTCTCTGCCTTTGTTCCCCTCTTTGTCTTGGTTAAATGTTCCTGGCCATATTGTACCTGCGGTTTTATTGTCATCCTTTTTGGAGATGGGCAGGGTATAAATCAGTCAGTGAAATTTAAAAATGTAGCTCTTTGGTTGAGCATCTAAGTAGACAAAGAAGAAACAGGCACTTAATAAGCACCTTTGGAGGCTTGTGATTTGCCTGGGGCTTCCAATGAAAGGCAAAGTCTTTGCTTTGAGGTTATACACACTGAACCCCGGGTGGCCCTTGGGCCTCTGGTCATAGCACGAACAATGCTAGTGCCTTGATCTGCAACCCTGGTGCACACAGCTGCCGGGGACCATCCGCCCCAGGGCCACCTCTGGGACTTCCCAGAAAGGAGGAAGAGCCCAGCTCCCTGCTCCTTGCTGCAGCCAGCAATAGACATACACCCTTGATCACTCCTCCAGAAAAAGGGACTGTGTGACTCTGAACATCCTCCCCCACACTTCTTGCCACTGTTGGATCCCCAGATCCTCCCTCAGTGCTAGGGGTCAGGGATCTGACAACACAGGGAAGTCAGCACCCTTGGGAGGGTCCCCCTGTGAAGCCAGGTGAAGGCTGGTTTGCCTGTCCACAAGCTGGGCACAAGGTTCTAGAAGTGGTTGGGCCTTGGGGCTTGGGGAATGACTGAGAACGGTGAGATGTGTTGCTGCCACAGGGTGGGGCTTACTAGAGCTAGCGCCAGAGTCAGTGGGTTCCCTGACCTGTAGAAAAAAAATCCAAGGAAGGATTGTAAATACTGGCTAAAGGATTACACAGAAGCTTTAAATAACTGAGTCAGGTTGTGGAGGAAAATAGGTGTTATGACAAACCACGCACCTGCAATCCCTGCCCGTTATTTGGGAGGGTAGCCATGATGAAAACCTTGAAGTGAAGTCAAGGTCAACATGCCGTCCCGAGTAATTAGCCATACACAGATTAGTAGGATAATGTAGAACAGTCTCGACAGATGAATTACACCCAGAATGAGTCCTTGGTGTTGACATTGAAAGTTTCAGTTATCATAAAGAGAGTGAAGCCTGCTTCATTTTGATAGGGCTTAATTATTGTGATAAATGTCCTTGGAGTTTAACTCTTTTATTTCACCTAGTGTTATGGACTGCATGTTTGTGTCTCTCTAAAATGCATAGGTTGAAACCTTAAGTCCCAATGGGATGGTATTAGGAGGTGGGGCCTTTGGGAGGTGATGAAGTTGTGAGCCACCATGATGAGACTAGAAGAGAGACTACAAGAAGTCTCTCTCTGGAGACTTCCATTGTCACCTCTGGATACAATGAGAACGGCTGTCTGTAAACCAGGAAACTCATCCTCATCAGATACTAGATCTGCTAGTGCCTTGATCTTGGACTTCCCAGCCTCCAGAACTGTGAGAAATGTTTATTTTTTAAGCCGTCCAGTCTGCAGCATCTTGTTATAGCATCTCTAACTGACTGAGATACTGTATTAGGATTCTCCAGAGAAACAGAACCAACAGGATATACATAGATATATAAAAGGAAATTTATTATGGGAATCGGCTCCCATGATTATGGAGGCCAAGAAGTTCCACAATCTGCCACGTGCAAGCTGGAGATGCCTGAAAGCTGGTGGTGGAATTCAGTCTAAGTCCAAAGGCCTGAGAACCTGGGGTGGGGGTGGGGCACTGGTGTCCAGCCTTAAGCCAGTCATCTGGGCTTAGGGGGACAGGGTTGTATAATATAAATACAGCTTCCAAGAGCCGTTCTCTGTAGGTAGGGGGTGGAGGGCTCAGTACTCAGAGACTACAGTCATTGTGAGCAGGGAAAATACTCCAAAAGAAGATGTGTCCTGCTCCTGAGATCAAAACGGGTACACAGCAAAGGAAACAATCAACAGAGGGAGAGATAACTTATGAAATCAGAGAAAATATTTCCAAACCATAAGGGGCTTGGATAAGGGGTTAATATACAAAACATGTGAAGAACCAAAACAACTTATGGTAAGAAAATATATAACCTGATTTAAAAATGGGCAAAGGACCTGAGCAGACATTTCTTTCAACAGATCTACGAAAAGGTGCTCAACATAAGTAATCACCAGGAAAGTGCAAATCAAAACCACAACGAAATGTCACTTCACGGCTGTTAGTATGGCTATTATCAAAAAGATGAAACATACGTGTTGGCGAGGATGTGGAGAAAGGGGAACCCTTGCATGCTGTTTGTAGGAATGTAAATTAGTGAGCCATTATGGAAAACATTGTGGAGATTTCTCATAAAATTAAAAATAGAACTACCATATGATCCAGCAATTCCACTACTGGGTATATATCCAAAGGAAATGATATCAGTATATCTAAGAGATATCTGCCCTTCCATGTTCATTGTAGACTATAGTCAAGATACAGAACCAACCTACATGTTCATCAGCAGATGAGTGGATAAAGAAAACATGGCACATACACACAGTGGAATACTACTCAGCCTTTGAAAAAAGGGAAATCCTGCCATTTGTGACAACATGGATGAACCTGGGGGACATTATATTAAGAGAAATAAACCAGGCACAGGAAGACAAATACCACATGATCTCACTTATACGTGGAATCTAAAAATGTCAGACTCACGGAAGCAAAGAGTAGGATGGCAGTAAGCAGGGACCGGAGGACAGGGGCATTAGGAAGACGTTGGTCAAAGGACACAAAATCTTAGATAGGAGGAATAAGTTCAAGACACCTATTGTCCATTGTGGTGACTAAAGTTAACAAAAGCGCATTGTATACTTGAAAATTGCTAAGAGAGTAGAGTTTAAGTGTTGTTACCACAAAAAAATGCCAAGTTCGTGAGGTAAACCATATGTTAATTAACTTGATTTGTTCATTCCACAATGCTTACATTTATCAAAACATCATGTAGCACACCATAAATACATACAATTTTTATTTGTCAATTTAAAAAAAAAAAATGATGCTCCTAGATGCCAAGACAACTTGCTGGAATCCTGGGGGTACAGAAGCCGGCCTTGTCCACCTACCCAGGCGCTCCCAGGCGCTCTCCCTTTCTCTGTATTGTTAACACAACCTGCCTTAGTGAAGGGCCTCTCTTCAGCCTTACCACTGGTCTTACAGCACAAAGCTCGGTTCTCCCAGACGTGCTATCAACATCTGGGTGTCTGGGTCAAGCAGCAGGATTTGGGGTGTTGAGGTTTATCCACTTTCTCTCTTGAACCCTCCCTCCAGTGGGGTTCACTGTGGTGTGGTGGAAAGTGCATAATTCAATATCAGACACACCTGGATTTTTACCCACATTCTGCCACTTACTAACATCTGACCTTTCTAAACCTTGGTTTTCTTTGTCTGGAAAATGCAGTGACACGGATCCCTCGGTGCTGCTGCGAGAACGGGGGGGTCCTTACTTCAGAGCTTGGCACATGGAAGACGCTCAACATACCTCGGTGCCTTAGACCTCCTCCCCATGGCACGAAGTCCTCCCAGGGCAAGTGTTGATCTTCCTGCCCCTTCCCTGCCAGGGCCACTTTTAGCCAAAGTCCTAATGGCAATTAGTGCCCTCCACAAATAGACTTAGGCATCACCACTCAGGGGTGCTCAGGCACTTAGAAGAACTAGGTATCATAAACATTTAAACAGGCCTATGCATTTATAGTCAAGCAGGACATCTTGACCCAGTGCCTTGGAGACACATTTCCTTGAAACCATCAGAGACAGATGCTGGGAGGTTGGGCCACAGAAAGTCTTTAATTTTTGAGTTACATTCCTGAATGAGTGAGCCAGCATTAACAGATGATTCAAACTGCACAAATCAGACCACGTAGAGAGAATGAAGCGAGAAGCCCACGAGGCCTGGGAGAACTTCTAAAGCATCTTCTCAGTATGGTCGGGACAGAGAAGCACAGGGAGTCCTGCTTGTCACCACAGCCCAGCAGGCGCCATGACCCTGTGGCTATGAGCTTCAGGCAAGGGCTGCAGAGGAAGGGGAGGTCCTAGCTTGGAAGGGACATCTGGAGAGGCAGACTCAGGGCTCGGCAGCAGCGGGGGCATTCCAGCAGCTCTATTCACATGTGTCTCCTCTGCTCAAGGGTCACGGTCTCAGGGTAGAAGGTACCTGGTAGATGGTGGAGCCTGGGTTGTGGGCAGGGCTCCTTAGCTGAGAGCCCCTCCAAGATGTCACCAAAGGAAATCAAGGCCCTGTGCCCAGGGAGGGAGACATGGTTGCTGGGTAACCAAAAATCAGCAAAGGTGTCCCACACCATGTCCTGTTCATTCTGCTTACGAAATATTTCTCAGATACATTTCGAATACATTTCTCAAACTGTTTCTCTAATCCAGCCCAGCATGGCGATCCCCAGACTTCTGCCTTTATCACTGGACCCTTAGTTGTGGCTGCAGCAGCTCTCCCGGTTTTCTCCGCCTTTCCCCCCTCCCTTCTTCCTCATGTGGCTGCCAGAATTCCCTTCTAGACTGGCCAGGCATGCTGGCTTCAGCCCCAGGTGACCCTCTGCCCCCAAGCCTTTGCCCACCCTGATCCTCTCTCTTAGAAACCTCTTCTTCCCACGCTACCCAGCACACTCTTACTCATCTTTTTTCAGAGCCCAAGTCAAATGTGCCATCTTCTCAGGCCTCCAGCCAAGTCAGGGCCCCCTGGGCTGTGATGCCACGATCACACCACACCCTGGTGACTTGACTGCACTGCAATGGCCTCTCGCTCGAATGGTGAGCCCCAGGACAACAGGGACGGTGGCTGTCCAGAGCCCAGTGCACAGCCTGTTGCAGTAGCTGGGCATCTCCCAAAATCCAGACTCTGGCCCTGCCTGCCCCCCTGCTCTGCAGGCAGGGAAAACCCCAGCCCACGCCATTTCCCATTCTCCACGTCCGCTCAGGTCTTCTTTGTCCGAAGTTCTTCCTCTCTGGAGAGTTTCTTATCTGCAGCGCCTCAAGTACACAGCAGAGGCAGGCCCGGAGCACTCCCGGCCAGCTGGTTTCCTGCCTCGGCCTCTCGAAGCTGAGTCAGAAGGTCTGAGCTTGAAGCCAAGCTCTGAACCTCTTCCCAGCTCAGTGACCTTGGCTATTGTTTTCATCTCTGCTAAGCCTCAGTTTCTTAATCTGTAAAATGAAATGGTTTTGGATGTTGCTTGTTTTGCACAATTTGTTGTTAAAAGTGAAAGTATACCTCCCAATGAGTGCCTTCCCCCAACCCGCAGACATCGATGTTAACCCTTTACAATGCACCTGCCCAGATCTCTTCATCAGTGCATTTACAAACATCTGAAACCTGCATTTGTTTTATAGAAAAAGAATGACATATACACGCCCTTCTACATCCTGCTGTTTTAACCAACTCTGATTCCACGCCCTTCCCATAGACCTCTCTTATTCTTTGTAACCATTGCTGTCTTGCAGAGTATGAATGACCCATAGTTTATTTAGTTGGGCTCCTAACAATAGACATTTAGATTATTTTTCCTAAAAACATTTTTTTATTCAATTAAAGTTCTCATTTTGTGATAATTGTAGATTCACATGGAGTTGTAAGAAATAATACAGAGAAATACGACTTATCTTTTACCCAGTTCAAAACTATAATACAGTATAAAAAAAGTATAAAATCAGGATGCTGTCACTGATATGTGGTCAAGACACAGAACATTTCCACCCCCACAAAGATCCTTTCTGTTGCCCTTTCTTCAACACCCCCACTTCCTCCCACGCTTACCCCCAACTCCCTGAACCCCATTCTTTGCCCCTGGAACCCACTGATGTGTCTTCTATAATTTCATAATTTCATGTCATCTTTGGGGATTGGCTTTTATCACTTAGCATAATTCCCTGCAGATACGTCCAGGTTGTTGCATGTAGCAGCACTTTGTTCCTTTCTGTTGCTGCATGGTATTCCATAGCATGGATGCACCGCAGTTTGTTTATTCACCTTTGAAAACATCCGGGTTGTTCACAGTTTGGGAATACTACCAACAAAGCTGCAATAAACATTTGTGTACATGTTTTTGTGGAAACATCAATTCATTTCTCTGGAATAAATGCCCAGGGGAGCCAGCACTGGTCATATGGCGGTTGCATGTTCAGTTTTATAAGAAACTGCCCGACTGCTTTCCAGACTGGCTGGGCCATAGTACATTCCCACCAGCAATGTAGGAGTGATCGAGTTTCTCTGCTAACATGTGGTGTTGTCCCTATTTTTGATTTCAGCCATTCTGACAGGCATGTATTGATATCTCATTGTGGTTTGAATTTGCATTTCCCTAATGCCTAACAATGCCAAATATCTTTGATGAAATGTCTCTTCGTGCCATTTTCTAATTGGCTTCTTTGTGTTTTGTTTTGTTTTTTACTGTTACGTTTTAAGAGTTCTTTATATATTTTAGACATCAGTCCTTTGTTGGATATGTGGTTTGCAAATACTTTCTCCCAGTCCAGAGCTTGTCTTTTTATCCCCTTACCAGGATCTTTTACAAAACAAAGCTTTAAATTTTGGTGAAGCCCCATGTATCAGTTTTTTCATTTATGGATTGTGCCATGGATGTCAAGTCTAGGAACTCTTAGCTTAACCATGAAGCCCACAGATTTCTTCCAATTTTTTTCCCTAAAAGTTGTATAGTTTTACACTTAAGCTCGCAATCCATTTTGAATTAGGTGTGAAATTTAGGTTGAAGTTCACTTTTTGCCTATAGATGTCCACTTGTTACAGAACCGTTTGTTGCAAAGGCTAGCCTTCCTCCATTGAATTGCTTTTGCACCTTTGTCAAAAATCAGTTGGGCATTTTTGTGTGGGTTTATTTTTGGTTCTCTGTTCTTTCTATTGAACTATGTGTCTATCCTTATGCCAGTACCGCGCAGTCTTGATTACTATAGCTAGTCTTGAAATTGGGTAGACTAATTTCACTTTACTCTTCCTTTTCAAAAACATTTTTTAGCTATTCTAGCTCATTTACTTTTCCGTATAAATTTTAGAATAAGTGTGTTAATATCTTCAAAAAATCTTGGTGGAGTTTTTATAGAAATTGTGTTTAAACTTTTATATCAAATTGGGGAGAACTGACAGCTTTACTGTGTTGAGTCTTCCAAGCCATGATCATGATCCATCTCTTCATTTCTTGGATCTTTGATTTCTTTCATCTGGGTTTTGTAGTTTTGAGTATACAGTCCTTACATGTCTTAGTAAATTTGCATGTATTTCTCCGTTTTCTTTTCTTTTTTTTTATAGTACTTGGAGTTGCTGTTTTATCTCTTTTTTAAAAACAATTGTAAATTGTATTCTATTTTTACTTGCTAGTGATTTTTGTTAGTATGTAGAAACACAATAGATTTTTGTATGGCTATCTTGCATGCTGCAACCTTGTTGAATTCACTTATTAGTTCTAGGAGTTTTGTTTTGTAGATTCCTTGGGATTTTCTACATAGAAAGTTGTTATTTGCAAAAAGAGACGCTTTTATTTTTTCCTTTCCAAACTGTTTCCTTTTCTTGACTTATTGCAGTGGTTAGAACTTCCAGTACTATGCTGAATAAGACTGATGACAGTGGACATTCAGTCTTTTGCAAGTAAGTATATGTTAGCTGTAGGTTTTCTGTAGATGCTTTTTAGCAAGCTGAAGAAGTTTCCTCCATTCCTAATTTGCTGAGAGTTTTTATCATAAATGGGTGTTGTATTTTGTCAAATGCTTTTTCTGAGTCCACTGATATGATCATATGACTATTCTTCTTTAGCCTGATAATATGATGGACTATATTGATTGATATTTAAATTTCAAACCAACATTGCATATCTGGAATAAATCCCATTCGGTTATGGTGTATAATTCTTTTCCTATATTGATGAATTCTGTATGCTCAGATTTTGTTAAGGATTTTTGTGTCTATATTCATAAATGATATTGGTCTGTAGTTGTACTTTTTAGACTATCTTTGTCTGGTTTCAGTATCAAAGTAAGACTGGCTTTGTAAAATGAATTGGGAAATGTTTCCTTCTCTTCTATTTTCTGGAACAGATTGAGTAGAATCAGTGTTAATTCGTTTTTAAAATTTGGTAGAATTCAGTGGTGAACCCATCTGGGCCTGGGGATTTATTTTTTGAAAATTTTAAAATTACGAATTTACTTTTCTTAATAGTTACAAAGCTATTCAAATTATCTATTTCATGTTGAATGAGTTGTGGTAATTTGTGTTTTTCAAGAAATTGGTCCATTTCATCTCTAAGCTGTCAAATTTATGTCTGCAGAGTTCTTTGTGGTATTCGTTTATTACCCTTTTGATGTCTGTAGAGTCTGTAGTGATTTTCCCTGTTTGGTTCTTGATAGTGTTTTGGCTTGGTTTTGAGTACTTCCTTACTTTCTGGCATTAAAAGAAGATACAGGATCATCTAGTATATTCCCTGCCCCAGCTATACAATCAACCATTTTCCCAGGGAAATCTGGTTTCTCTTGTGGAAGAGCAGTGTTAGCAATTGAGATCTGGGCACCAGATGTGCTCCTGGGGTGACATTGCTTCTAGGCCCTCTCAGCTGAGACAACAGGGAGATCTAGGTGTGCATACTAACCTATGTATATACACATATCTATCAATATTTCTATATGTATCCTTCCATATCTATATTAGGCTAAACATGAGTTTATACTGATATCTCCAACTCTAATCCATCACCCATGGATCATTCTAGCCCTCTCCCCTTGCTTTTCTATAACTTCCTATTCTGACACTGAGACAGTTGGCTTCGAACTCCACCATTCATTTACTTAATTGTTCAATTCTGGAATACATGTATATGTGTTTCAGAATTCTTAACCCATACCCCTGTGGGAAACAGCTTTCTCAACTAGAGTTTAGAGCCTGAGTACAGTTGTTTTTGCCTTTAGTCTTACAGTCTCCACTCATTTCCAGAATTACTTAGGTCAGCATTTTCTTCCCCACCCATTCAGTAAAGTTATTTCTTCACAAATTTAGACATTTGTAATACAGTTAGGTTATTTTGTCACAGTCTGTATTCCATCCTGGGATCCCTTGACCTCCTAAATGATTTTTGTTAATCTGCATAAGTTAAGGTTCACTCTTTGTGCTGTAAAGTTCAATGGATTTTGACAAATGCATAGTGTCATAGATCCACCATTATAGTCTTCAACAGAATAATAGTTTCTTAGCCTTAAAAATAATCTCCTGTGCTTCACCTCTTTAACCCTCCTCCTCCAAACCCCTGACAATCATTGATCTGTTTACTATTAATACATCTATAGCTTTGCCATTTCCATATATCATAAAATGGAGTTATATAGTTTTCACTCTCTTTAGGCTGGCTTGTTTAAATTAGCAATGTGCATTTAGGATTCATCCATGTTTTTCATGGTTTGATACCTAATTCCTTTTTATCACTAATAGTATTCCATTATATGGATGTACCACAGTTTGTTTATCCATTTACCTATTGAAGGACATCATAGTTGCTTCCAGTTTGGGGCAATTTTAAATAAAACTGCTATAAACATTCACATACATGTTTTTGTGTGTATGTACATTTTCAGAACTGTAGGGTAAATATCTAGGAACATGATTGTTGGATTGTATGGCAGAAGTATGTTTAGCTTTGTAAGAAACTCTTTTCCAAACTGGCTGCACCATTTGCATTCCCATGAACAGAGAATGAGAGCTCCTTTTGCCTAGTACGCTTGCAGCAGCAACTGGTATTATCAGTTTTTACTCCTACTTTTTGTTAATTAATGTTTGTGCCATGTATTTTTCCCTATCCTTTTACCTTCAACATATTTATCATTATATTTCAAGTGGGTTTCTTGTAGACAGCATGTAATTTGAGCATGTTTTCAAATCTCCTCTGCCAATCTCTGTCTTTTAAATGGTACATTTAGAACTTTTACATTTAATGTAATTATTGATATGCAGGCTTTAAGTCTGCAATTTTATTTTTTATTTTCTCTTTGCTCTCTCTGTTTTTCATTTCTGTTTTCTTTTTCCTGCCTTCTTTTGAGTACTTGGAAATTTTTTAGAATTCAATTTTTTTTTTATTTATAGTGGTTTTGGGTGTATCTCTTTTTGTAGAATTCTAAGTGGTTGTTCTAGGTATTATATTATATCTTCATAACTTATCACAGTCTACCAGTGTTGACATTTTACCAGTTCAGGTGAAGTGTATAAACCTTATTTTCTTTACATCCCTTTACCCATTCTTGTTTATGATGTAATTGTCTTAAATATGTCATCTATATACATTTAGAACCATATCAGACAGTGCTATAATTTTTGCTTCAGTCATCAAACATAATCTAGAAAGCTCAAGAAGAGAAGGAAAATGTATTTGCCTATATTTTTGTTCTTTCCATTGTTCTTTGTTCCTGATGCTCCAAGATGAGGGCATCTTTTGTCATTTCTTTTCTGTTTAGGTAATTTCCATTCTCTTATGTCTCTAGTGACAAATTCTCTTAGCTTCCCTTCATCTAAGAATGTCTTGATTTCTCTTTCATTCCTAAAGGACATTTTCACTGCATATAGAATTCTGTTGTGAGATTTCTTTTCTTTCAGTACTTAGGTTATATAGTAACATTTCTTTTTGGTTTCCTTGGTTTTTAATGAGAAATCAACTGTCATTTGAATTATTTTTCCCCTATAGTGAGGTGTCATTTCTCTCTTGCTGCTTTCAAGATTTTTTTTGTCTTTAGTTCTCACTATGATGTGAAAGTTTCACATCCAGTTTTACTATGATGTGTCTTGGCATAGATTTCTTTGAGTTTATCTTATTTGGGGTTCACTCAGTTTTTTTGAGGCAGTAGATTTATGTCTTTTGTCAAACTTGGGAAGTTTTCAGCCATTATTTCATTGAGTACTTCTTTATCCCAGCACTCTTGAATGTTAGATTTTTTTGTTGTTATTGTCCCACAGATCTTTAAGGCTCTCCTCCCTTCCTCCTCCTCTTCCTCTCCCTCTTCCTCCTCCTCTTCCTCTCCCTCTTCCTCCTCCTCCTCCTTCTGTGTTGTCTTTGTTGTTCAGACTGGGTAATTTCTGTTGTCTGATTTGTTGTTCTGTCCTCACATTTGCTGACTCTTTTCTCTGTCTATTCTATTGTTAAGCTGGTCATTGGCTTTTTAATTTCAGTTATTGTATTTTTCTTTAAATTTCCTATTTGGTTCTTCTTTATATCTTCTATTTTCTTGCTTAGGTTTTCTACTTTTCTGTTGTTTCAAGTGTGTTTATAATTGTTCACCAAAGCATTTTTATGATGTTTGCTTTAAAATCTTTGTCAAATAAATCTAACATTTCTGTCATCTCAGAATTGGCACGTATTGATTGTCTCTTTCATTCAAGCTGAGATTTTCCTGTTTCTTGACATGACAAGTGATTTTTGATTGAAACCTGGACATTTTCGATATCATGTTGTGAGAATCTGTCTCCTATCTAAACCTTCTGTTCTAGTTGGCTGCTTCTGAGATTGCTCCAGCAGCAAAAAGGGGGGATGGTATGCTACCTTGTTCCTGCCAGATGGAGATAGAAGTTCAGGTTCTTTACTTGTTCTTTATAAACACCTGAAGTGGGAGGGTGGGGCTTCTTGTTACTGCTGGTCTAGAGTGGCAATTCCAGATCCCTATTAGGCCCCATCAATTCTACCCTGGTGGGGGAAGGGAAGAGATGCCACATTATTGCTGAGCCCAGTCTCTCCATATGTTCTCCATTGACAATGCAGGGGGCAGGGGCTAAATTGTTTTCCTCTTTAAAACTTGCTGTCATAAATGGAGATGTGATGAACATTTGTGCTCAAGTGGAAGGATCTGGAATCTCGGAGGGAGAACTGCAGGTAAGAGAGAACACTCAAGGCACTCTGAGAGCAAAGTTTTCCAAAATGGATATTCCATGGTGTGCTGAGACTTCACAAGAAGAAGCATGGAGAGTGGCATGGGGTGTCAGGCATGTGGGGCTTTGGGTTCTCCACCTGGATTCAACAGGAGACAGTCCCTCTCCCCTGTCTTATCACTCAGCTTCTGGGTAGGATTTCATTTGAAGAGTTAATTCCATGGCTAATTTTCTCTCCCTAAAAAGAGAGAAAAAAAGCATTTGGAAACCACAGTGAAAATGTTTGAGTTTCCTTCCATTTGTGAATTTCTGTGATAGTGTGACTCACAAACTGTCCCCAGGCATGTTGTCAAGGCTGCTTGGGGAAGGAGCCATGAAGTGGAGTGTAACTGGCTATGAGGGCCTTTGAAAATAAAGAATTTGCCGTCAAATTATCTTAGAACGCACACCGTCTTGGTGCATTTAAAACCGCATTTAATTTGTGACAAAGATAATTAACACAATTTTCCAGACACACATCAATTGTGCGAAGGAAGGTGCACCTGCCCTGAAATTCCTAGGTTCATCAGTTCAGAGAACATCTGTTTGGATGGGCCCTTAGAGAGCAACAGTGCATTTGAAAGGAGGGACGGATCAGGAGGTGGCCCGGGGAGGAAAATGGTTGCAACAATGTTCTGAACTTTAAAAATAAAGGTCTCTTGCTAACAGAAGTTTTTCCCAAAGTGTCTCTCCTGATCTCCATCCATCACTTCCACCCTGCATGTGAATCTCACTTCCGGAGGCAGCCGCCTTGCATTCAGCTTGTGACACTTTCAGAAGCTTTGCTAATAAATGCATATCGTAAAAGCGTTCTGCCCATGGGGACCAATTTCTTTTTCCATCACCCTTGGCTCCTCAACATGAAATTAAAGGCAGAGGCAAGTAATTGCAGCTGGTGGCAGCTCCCAAAGTTCAAGTGCTGCTGAGGGACCTGGTCTGCGTGCCCCATCCCCTCTGTCTCTCCCACATCCCATCCAGGGACCAAGCGCAAGACACAGGGCTTGGCCTGTGAGAAGGTGGTCCTCCCGGCAGAGCACAGCTCCCTGTGTGGTGGTTCTCAGGAAGCCGCTGGAGCTAGCCCAGTCGAGGCGCCTTCCCCAGGCCTTGCCCCAAGTGCAGGATGCGGGGAAGGATGCTGCCAGCCCTCTGTACCATCTCAGGACCGTGGGGACCTCCGCCCTGGTGGGAGAGGTTGGAGGACGATGCTCTCCTCCAAGGGGAGAAGCCTCCTGACCACAGGTTCGTCTCTCCACCTCAAGGGGAAAGGGTAAACTAGAGGGAGGGCTCCTCACAGTGCCGCTCACAGTTCCGCTCTGGCCCTGGCAGAGTCACCCACGACATTTCTCAGTCACCTGGCCAAATTCAGATAAGCCAACAACAACAACAACAAAAGGCAAGTAGAGTGTGCTGAGGCTTTGGATTTGGGATGTGAGCTGTGGGAGAAACTCAGGAGTCAAGGATGTCATCATGAGTTCCCGCCCGAGCTGAGAAAGGATGGAGTTGCTGGGACATCGGGAGGAGAGGCTTTGCGGGTGGAAATCAGGAGTGCAGGTTCGGGAGGGTGTAGGAGCTGGGATTTCAGGGGAGAAGGCTGGTCTGGAGATACAGACGTGGGAGGCAACGGCTGCTTTGGACATTCCCCAACAACTTCATACTTGAAAGGCCTGGCTGCCTCCCCGGTGCCCCCACCGTGGGTTGGATGTCTCTCCCCAGGGGCTCTGCCCACCTGCCCTGTCTCTGCTGCGGGCAGCGTGGGGGCCTCAGCGCCTGCGGCCGGGCGCCTGACTGCCAAGCTCTCTCGGTGTCCAGGCCCACACGGAGCACCCCTGATAAGTAAGATTCCCCAGCCCACGCCAGCCAAGTGTCACGGAAGGAATGTGGTGGCAGCTGGGCCTGAATCACAAGACAGAAACACCCAGGACACGACGTCAGGCCGGGAAGTGCCTCCCGAAAGGGAGAAGCCCCAACAGGTCATGGAGGGAGGGACAGGGGCCCAGAGGAAACCGGCGCTGGTGACTCAGCCCCAGTTCTGTCGGACGGGTCGCGTGTTGCCAGAGAAAACAAATTCCTCCGGCAGGTTTATCTCCTTGTGGAGGAGGCACAGTCAGCAGCATGAGGTGGCAAAGGAGGGAGGCCATGTGCTCCTGACCCTGCCGGGTGGCCCATGCCAGGATCAGCTGGGCAGAGGTTCATACCTGGCGGGCCTGTGTAGGAGGGGAGCCCCCGCACCACGCAAGCCAGGTCCGCCCCAGCCCACACGGTCGCAGGGCCAGGGCCACAAGGGAGATGTGGCTCTTGCAGAAATGACAAGGGGCAGAGGGAAGAAAAGTTAAAGTAAATGTAGGTGCAGGATTTCTGAAGCACCATGTGAAAGTCTCTATGGCCACACTCTGAGCTCCCAGCAGGAAGCTTGTTAGGTTTGACAATACTGGAGGTGGGGAGTGTACAGTTCACATCCATGTGGATGGTGGCTCCTGCCACCCCTGGGGATGCAAGGTCCCAATTCTCCATCTATATGGTGCAATTATGTTAGAAAGACATGTTCCCACCCCCAGCAGGTGCACCTGGGAGAATCCACCCCTGGGGAGCCATGTGTAACACTTACGAAAATAGGACAAGGTGGGCCCTCCCAACAGAGCAAGTCACACCGTAACAACGGCCACAGGGGACCACTCTTAGCTCTTCCTCTGCCCCTGCTTTCTTCTACTCCAGTGGTTCTCAAAGTGTGGTCCCCAGTCTAGCAGCTTCAGCATCCCCTGGGAACTTGTTGGAAGTGCCAGTTTTGGGGTCCAAGACCTGCTGAATGGGAGACTCTGGGGTAGGGCCTAGTTTTCTGGGTGTGACAGCCCTCCAAGGGATTCTGATGTCCGCTAGTTTGAGAAACATTGTTCTCTTCTACACAGCGTGGAGACGGGGGATTCTCAGCCTCGCAATCACCTGGTGAACTTTGAAAGATACTGATGCCTGGACCCCTCCCCTACAGATTCAGATTTCGCTGGTCTGGGTTTCAGCCTGGGCCTCAGCATCTTCAACTGCTTCCCAGGTGAGACCTCCGTTTCCTGGAATGCTTGGCTCAGGGTCACCATCTGGAACCTGGGGGTTGGTCCACAAGGTGGAGGCTGCATCTGACACCACACCAGTGTGGCCGTCACACCTGGGGAGGTAGCTTAGCTGGGGAGGGGTTCTTGGTCTTCAGTGTGCACCAGATTTATGCCTGGGTGTGAGGGATGCTTGACGATGCAGAGTCCCGGGCACCTTCCCCAGAGACCCCAGTTCAGTAGGTCTGGAGCCAGATTGGGGAATGTGCATTGTGAGCAACATCCCAGGTGACTCCGATGTGGGCCAGGGAACTGCCCTTGAGAGCCACAGGGCAGGAACACCTGGTTCTAGTTCCATCTCCACCACCCACCAGCCACATGCCTTTAGCAAGTAGCTTCATCGAATTGCACTTTATATGTAACTTTGGGAAGAACAGAAACTGCCCTGGTCACCTCAGAGCCACCCTGGTCATAGCTGACATAGCTGGTCAAGTCTGACCATTGTGGATGGTGAACAGACACAAGGAACTGCTGGGCTGTCCCCCCGGCTGCCTACAGCTGGGCCTGCGTGGAAGTGCTTACTAAAATAGGAGTGCCTGGCAGAGGTGGGGGCACTCGTGGCTGAAAGACCAGGCCCAGAGTGGGCGGGTGCCAATCCCAGCTCCCAGCAGCCACAGGGAAGGAGCCGCGGGTCTAGAGCCAGGCTTCAGGGTGTGTGGTGGCAGAATGGGTGCGCCCTGAGGTCTGGGGGGCCAGATCTGAGACCAAGGGGCCACAGACAGCCAGAGACCTCCTCTTTTCTGATGTGCTCCATGACCTTTGAGACTTCAGATTCTGCTCAGTGCTCTGACCACAGCCGACCACAGCCACTTAACCTGATAGGAGTTTCGTTTCCTTACAGAACAAGGCCTGAAGCAGACAGGGCTGGTGGGGCCTCATGAGGAAGTCCTGGGGACCCAGGCTCCTTTGAGCATCCGGCTGTGCCATCCTTAGCATCGACTCTGTCCTCAGAGTCACCAGATGGCCACCCCCGGCTGGGCTCCGCTTCTGCATTCAGGCAGGAAGCAGAGAGGAGACAGGGCGGTGACTATGTCTGGAACACCGCACTTCCCCAGGCGTCCCGGCACCCTGCCACGTGCAGCTCATTGGTCAGACTGGATCCCGTCCAGGTCCTATCGTCAGGGGTAGCTGGGAAATGGGGCTGCCTGGAACGAAATCCAGGTGGTGAGGTGGGAGGAGCGGAGCAGGCTCCTGGCTGGTCGAGGTGCCTCTGCATTGGCCTCTGTGGGCACTCCGCTGCAGGGTCACCGTGGCCCCACTCAGGCTGCCAGGGAGCAGAACAGGGCCTCCCTCTCCTCCGCCCTGTGCCCTGGCCCCACAAAGCCCAGAATGTACTCGAAAAGGCTGTGCCATCATTGGAGAAAAGCCCCTGACTGGGAAGAGCTCACTTAAGTCATCACAGCCGAGTGTGTGACCTGTGGCGTGTCCCTGTGCCTGAGAGCCTTGGTTTCCATGGCAGTCCCTGGCTACCCACCGTACTTACAAGAAGCAAATAGGGACACGATTGTGGGAATGACTGAAGGGTTAAGAGTCTGATAAAAGTAAAAGGGATGAAGCCCTGACTTGCTCACTGAGTCTCTCAACTCAGACCCGCCTCAGGTCTGCATTCACACCCTCCTGGCTTCTAGCTTCGGGGGTGGGGGGGCCTGCGCACCCAGGCTCCATGCTCAGGTGGCAGGGCCTCTGCAGTGCCCTGGGATGGGGAATGTCTGACCTTGGCGGTCTCCTGGCCTTTCTCAGTCAGCACTTCTTCACCTGGAAAGAGGAGATAAAAACGTTGCCCGGACTCAGGCGGAGGCCGGGAGGGAAGGCAAACAAAAGAGCCAGCACTTGGCAAACCTAAACAGCCCTGGAAATGCTTCATAATCAAAATGCCTTTTCCCTCTTTTGAAGACAGAAATGGAGAGATTGTGCAAAGGGCTGGGAGAGGGGAGCAGGTCACTGCTTCGGGGGGCAGGGAGGTGAAGGACAGAGAGGAGGGGAAGGAGGGCGTTCACTGGAGGCACCTGGGAGGGGGCTGGAAGCAGCCCCTCTGGGAGGCTGTGAAGTGCCCCCGAGGGGACAGGGTGGCCAGAGACCCTGCAGCTCTACTCAGCGGGGGTGTGGTCCAAGGTATTGTATTACTACCTGATTTGCAGGACACCAATGATGAGATGTCCCTGGGCTCTGCAGGGTGACCACCAGCTTCACAGGGGTGCCAGGAGGGGACTGTGGGCAGGACTCAATTCTGCTTTTAGACTCGAGGAGGGCAGCTAGTGTCCAGAACTTCTGAGCAGGGAAGTTGGGTACCACAATGATCAGAGCTCCCGCTGCTGGGTGGAGCCTCCTCCTGGGATGACCTGGAGGTTGTCCCAGAGATCCTGACTCTAACATCACAGCCAAGAGGTTCCAATGGCGTCCATGAGACAGAGCCAGCCATCTGAAGGAGCACCCCCTCTTCCTCACTGGCCCTACCTAGCAAGCGCCTCTCCTGCCAGTGTGCAGGTGTGTTATTAGTTTATGACGGCCAGTCTCTAGGTGCACAGGCCCCCAGGAGTCAGGCTCTGAGTTTTCCAGCTCGTCACAGGGAAGCCGTGACCTTTCCACAGAGACAGGTGTCGACAGCTCCTTTTGTGCCTGCTCTGACTTAGGGGGAGAGTGGGCAAGCTGAGCCTGTGATTTGTGATTATGCTGAAGGAGTTTGGAGCTTTGATCTCAGAGAGGAGAAGGCTGAAGGGGCGGGGGCAGGTTGTTGGGGGGTGGTGTTGGTCATTGTCTTCCAGCGGGTGGGAGCTTTGTTCCCAATGCGATTTGTCCTTCCTCCTTCCGGTGAGTCGCTGACCTCACTGGGGAGAGGGGGTGGGCAGAACAAAGCAGGAGGGACTGGGCTCAGATGCAGGGAGTGGTTTCCCCGACCAGCAAGGTGAACATGACAAGTCACTGGCAAGAGTTGCAGGGAAGAGGAGCAGCCCAGGCCTGGGCCTGGGCCAGGGATTATGTTTATACGTTATCATTAAAAATTATAAAACCAATACCTGCGCATGGTGCCCAAATGGAAACACGACAGCAGTGCTTCTCAAAGTAGGGACCACCAGCAGCAGCACCTGGGAACTTGCTTGAAATGCACAATCTGTCCCTATACCCACCGCCTGCAACCCCCCCACACACATCCTGTCTAATCAGACACTCCAGGCGGGCCAGCAATGTGCTCCAGGGGACCCCAATGCACCAGAGTGTGAGAACCCTAGAACACAGATGGAAGACCGCAGAAGGTAAACTTCTCATTCTGAGCACTGCTCCCCTGAGAGAACCTTTTTTTATTCGTGTTCTCACGCAAATGGGATCACACCCTACTACACACGGCTCAGCACTTCATCCTTTTGCCTAACAAATACATCCTAGATCCATCCTTCTCCTGCCCAGCGCTGGACCTTAGGAATCCACCTCATTCCTTGTAGCAGCTGTGTAGAATCCCCTCACAGGGGCAGAGGGGCGAAATTCATTCAGCCATTGCCCCATCAGAGGCATCTGGGCTGTTTCTAGGTTTTTATCATCTCAAAGGCTAGTGCGATGAGCATCCTCGTGACAGGCTGGTTGTGGGGCAGATACCCCGTGGTGAACGCACTGCTGAGAGGAACGGTGTTTGTGATGCCAATTTTGTTTACGTACTGCCAGATGCCAGACAGCTCTAAAACAGGTTCCATCGATGTGCACTTCCTCCCAGAAGACAGAAAAACATCCCTTTCTCCATTCTCTCATCAGTACCAGAGACATGAGTCTTTTCCATTTTGCTACTCTGCCGGTGAAAATGGACACTCAACGCATTGATTTACATTCCTTTAGCTGTGGGTACCCTTGGGTGACTTTTCACATGTTTAGTAGCCACTTCTATTTCTTCTGTGAACTGTCTGTTCATAGCTTTTCTCCTCACCTGCGTTCCATTTTTCTGTGGGTTGTTGAACTTTTTCTTATTGATTTGGAAGGGTTCATTGTATATTAAAGAAAGTGGTAATTGTCATATATTATAAGTGGTCTCCCTGGCATTTCTTTTGTCTTCTGTCTGAATTGAGGTGGTGGTCCTTAGTATTGTTATTTTTGGCCACGGAGGTGTTTCTTTGCATGATTTTAAATTTATCAGTCTTTTACTTTAATGCTTCTGGATTTATGTCATGCTTTAAAAAGCTTTTCCCACCTTGATATTTTTAAAATTCCTTATGTTTTCTCCGAGATCTTGGTTGAAAGCCTGAGCTCCAGGACTAGACAGCCTGCCAATGTAAATTTATTGGATGACCCTGTGCCTCTCTCTTCTACTCTGTGAAGTGGGGATAAGGAAGCCTACCTCATAAAATAAGGTCGGGCGTGTGCTGCTCTAGAGGATGCCTCCTCGAATGCTCAACTAGAGGACGGTTAAAAACCCCAAATTAGCGTTGAAGATTAACTGGTGCCCCACTGGAGCTGCAGACTGGGCCAGATGGCCTTTTACAGTGGTTTGCAGGGTCTCCCAACTCCAAGAATGAGGGAGCATGAGGCTGGACACTCTTGTCTCCATCACCACTGATTCTCCAGCTAGAGGTGGGAACTTCCCAGGAATGTACATTCTGCCCCTGAGCTTGGCAAGCCCCAGAGGAATTGTGGGGTCTTGTGGGGTCCCTGGAATGCTGTTATGGGCTGAATTTTGTCCTCTCTTGAAATTCGTATGTTGAATTTCTAACCCCTAGTACCTCAGAATGTAACCATATTTGGAGATAGAGTCTTCAAAGAGGTAATTAAATTAAAATGAGGTCATCAGGGGGTTACTAATCCAATCTGACTGGTGTCCTTATAAGAAGAGGAAATTTGGACACACAAAGGGAAGTTGATGTGAAGACACAGGGAGAGGCAGCCATCTAACGGAGCAGAGAGAGGTCTCAGAAGGAACCAACGCTGCCAACTTCTTGAGCGCAAAATTCCAGCTGCCAGAACCTAAGAAAACAAACTTCTGTTGTTTAAGCTACCCAGTCTGTGGCGCGCTGCCACGAAGTAGACTAATGGGGATAGGACCTGCTCTGGGAAGTCCAATTGAGGTCTCCCTGCCTCTGACTTTCTGGGCTCAAGCTGGGGTGGGGGTGTGTGGATTCTCTCCGTGTCTGAAGACCACCACTCTGAAGTAAACTGTTCTCTAGGCTTTCTCTACCTCCCCCACCCCGAGCCAACCCCCTCGTCCAGTTGAATAATTTGAAAGATAATATGCGAGGCTTGGGTTTGGACGAGGATCAAAGCCAAAGGACAGGTGCTCAGGCAGAGTGTGAGGGCTTTTCACCGGGTATGGACAGAGACATCCACGTGGACCTCCCAGAAGCCCTGGCAGCCCCCAGAGGCCTGCGGACAGCTGTGGCAAGAGCAGGTACGGGGGCCCGCAGGAAGCTGACGGCCTCCACAAGGCCTGCGCTGGAGCAGGCAGCACAGAGGGTGGATGGAGGGTACCGTGGGGAAAGAGCGATGGGCCAAAGAGAGCCAGGTACCTGGCTCTGAGAGTCCCACTCCTCTCTGGGGCCAGGCGGTGGTGGGCGGGGCCTCCCGCGGGGTGGTGGGCGCGTCCAGGTGCTGCCGGAACCCTGGGCTGCACTTCCTCTGCCCTTGCCAGCTTGCCACCTTGAGCCTAGGCTGGGAGGGAACCAAAACAAGGGGATGTACAGGGAGGGGCAGGAAAAGCTGCGGGAGATGGAGTGCAGTTTAGAGGTTTCTCCTGCACTTCAGGGATGGAGATTAGAGTCCATCTAATGTGCTGGGGGAGCAACAGATCTGAGTGGAGGACGAACCCGCTGACCAAATTCAGGAGACGGCCTGCTCGGAGAGACTGTAGGTGTCTCCCTTCACCGTCCTGCGGGCCCTGAGGAAGGTTCTTCAGGCAGGGCAGGGCAGGGGCCTCAGGAGCCTTCCACAAAATGAGGGCCCTGTCCCTCTAAGGCACCCAGATCCCTGCATGGGTAGAATGTCCCCACCGGACACTCCAGGGTTGTGGGAGTTGCATGGTGGGCATGCACCACTGCTGAGATCCAGGCCCAGGTGACATCCCCCACTTAGCTCTGCCCGCTGGGGAGGCCATGTCTGCTAATGAGCCAGCTGCCAAGGAGTGGCTCCCAGCAGCTGCCCTGGACCGGCAGGTGTGTGTGGCCCTGGGCAGGCAGACAGCTGGGCAGGCCGAGGGCCACTTGCAAAGATTAATAACCCGGTGCCACAGGCTAATCGCCCCTCCAGGCAGGCAGACGTGATCTCATTAGGGATCATGCAGTAGGTCAGGAGAGGACTCCTGTTCCCCGGGGTAGGGGAGGCACTCAAGACAGAGGAGGTGGCCATCTGCTCCAGGTGCAAACGGGACCAAGTGGGAATAATGGAGGACAAGACGGAGAGACAGGGCGTGCTCAACAAAGGAGGCAGCGACTCGCATCCCCAGTGCTCCCTGGGCGGCAGGCCCATGTCTGGCTCCTTCCCTGGCCATGTCAACTCCCACCTTGTGCTCGGGTGAAGTCCCCAGCCAGAATATGCCCTTCCTTGGTGGACCAGAGCTCCCCTCTAGGCCATTGCTTCACCCTCTCGCTTTCCTCTGACCTCCTGTGCTGCTGTCACCTGCGCCACTGGGGTGGAAGGAAAGAACTGCCAATACCTGACTGCACTGGGGACCTCCCTAGACCTCGAGTTCTGTGATTTGTCCTGGGTTTTACCAAGGCCAGTGTCCACTGATTTGCTGAATTCTGCTCTCTTAATCTCTTTCTTCTATCCCAGGTATATTAAATTTTTCTTTTTTTTTTTTAGCATAGACACTTCTTGAAAACCTGGTGGAAGCTAGGAACCTCTTTCGAGAAAAATGTACATAAAAATAAAATGTGTGTGATATCTGGGAGTCCGTGGATTCTCTAACGTCCACCCACGGACCCCTCCAAGCCAGTGGTTTACAAACTTCAGTGTGCATCAGAATCATCAGGGGCTTTTCAAAAATACAGATGTTCAGGCCTTGCTAGCTAGTCTGGGGTGTGACAGGGGATCTGCATTGTGGCCAGTGTATCTGATCATTGGACGTGTGTTTTAGAGCCACACTTCAAGAAACACTGCTCAAGGAGTCCGTGGAGCTCAGGTGAGGACCCTGCTCCCAAATTATCTCCACATGTACAGGTCTTGACGTCCCAAAAGAAATTGCAAGCTCCCCGACAGAAGGGACTACATCTTAAATCTCCATATCCAGGCCCAGGCCCCTAAGACCTCATCCCCAGCACTCACTACTTGTCAGAACTCCTTAAGGTTCCCCACGGAGGACTCTGAGAAAATCCATAATCTGATCAGTGTGGGCAGACTGCTTCTTCTTCTAACCCCCTGAGGCTAAACAGTGTTGCCTTGTTGAGATGGGATGGGATTCCATCCCCTCTCCCGCATTCCTCCGCCACCAGGGGCACTTAGAAGGGTTTTTGGGAAGGTAGAAATAATCCCAGGGTTTATGGCTTTTCCTGCCCGCGTCCACCGGCTGCAGGTGGGCTACCAGCCAGGAGGAGTGTGTGAGTTGGCATTACTATGCCTCTGTGTTAGCTAGTTTGAATTTGGAATTCTAATCTGATTGACTAAGTAACTTTTACTCTAATTAGAACAGTAGGGTTTGTTCTTAATCTGCAACCATTTAATCTTCTGTCTCATTAATTGTACAAAGGTCTTTATGAATATGTAGATTGGGAAGGGAATAAAAGATGATTCGACCTTGAAGAAACACATAAAATAGGTGTACACTCTCAGCCTCCTGTTTCCTTTTATTATGCAGATGTGAAAATTGGGGCTCCAAATCAGGCTACTGTGGGTTATCGGCAACCTCGCGGCCAATTAGGACGCAGCATTCTGATGAGCGACCCGAGTTTAATAATTAGTGTGGTATTTACATGTGGGCTGCTTGCTGAGAATTTGCATGTAAATAAAAATGTGGCTATCAAAACCGGTCAGAAGCAGTCCACTGATGAAAAATGTCAAAGGATCCAAAATAGAAAAGGAAAATGCTTGCGCAGGAAGGGGTCAAATGTCTCCGGGCTCAAGTTGAGTCCTTTATGAAGAACACTCATTTTAAGGGTAAATGGCCTTTCTGGATATACCTCATGTCTTCCCTTTTGGAGATATTGGTAATTTGTCCTTGGAAAGCTCAGATCATGAAGCCAGACAAGCTGGTTTAGCTGGTTAGAATCCTCACCCTCCCACCCAGCAGCCGGGACCCCTAGTGGTCTCAATTTCCTCATCCACGAAATGGGGAAAATCCCACCTTCCCCGCAGGGTTGTGAGGATTCAGTTAAATGACATTGAACATGGAGCTCCTTGTACACAGAGACTGCCCATAAAATGTCCGTTTCTTTACGTATTTATTTCCTTTCTTCCTTCTGACAATGTACTTGGAAGGCTAGGAAGAAAGTATTTTATTAGCAGCTGAATTGACCCATGGAGCGAAACCTGTTCTTGTCTCCGAAGAGAATGTTTGGGGGAAATAAAGGCTCCCTATTTAGCAAACCGCTGGCTTTTCTTGTGCAAGGGGATTTATAAGTCAGCACTGGGGAGACAGAAGTTTGTGGTTTGCTAGGGCTGGACCTGGTGTGATTGTTAATCGCCCCCTTTCACTTTCAGAGCACCCAGTATGAATGTGACCGCTACGGTCACGTTTGTCAGAGCCGAGCTGCTCAGGACCGCCAGCGAGGTCTTGGGAGGCGGCATGGGGGCAGAGGGCAGGGCACATGGGACAGCGGATGGGGCAAAGCGGCTTGACTCCCTCGGCAGCGTTTTGCCCCTGTCTGTGCCGGACCACTGTCTCTCCTGGCTGCCCCAGTCTTCAGTATGTTCCCCTTCTTATTAACCTGTCTTTGCAAGATAGAAGGATTGCTGAGATAGCCTCAGGACATGGACAGAAGGTGGGGCTCCCCATGGGAGCCCCAAACTCCTGTTTCCACCCAGGGCTGGTGTTTAGCCAGTACTCCCAGTGACAGCTGTACTGGTTATGGGACCCTGCCGTTCTGCCAGACCATGGTCCAGTAACTGGTGCCCCGACTGTCGGCTGACCCAGCCCCTCTCCAGGGCCCCTGTGGGGACCCAGAATCTTAAGGACAGCCCATGCCCTGTGGAGTGGGCTCCAGGACCCAGCACCTGCCCATCCACGGCCATGTCTTCTGGTTGGGCGACTCCCCTTCTGCACCAGTGGTTACCTGTCTTGTTATCACATCTCTGGTTACCGGTGTCTGCACCAAGCTCAAAATTCACCTTTTGTGCAAAATTTCCAGTGGCAATGCTGGCTTTAAGGAGACTCAGCCTTGTCATCCTCCAAGAGGAACCATGCACTCTCTTTTCCCGCGTGGTCCAGAAGGTGTTTCGGTGAAGGTTGTGAAGGGGAGAGTCATCCAAAGCGCCCACTCTCTGCTCAGTGATGTTATACAAGGCGCCCAGGGTGGGGGGACAGCGGGAAGAAGGTATGGCTGGGGAGGGGAGGGTTTTCCTGGCTAGCGTGGGGTGTGATTTTTGGCGCCTGGCCTTTGACATAGTTTACTAATCCTTTCCACTGCCAAGAGCCTGCAAAGAATGGCATGTGTGATGAAGATGGGGTGGGGGTGGGGAGCTCCCCCACTTACCGTGTTCTGAAGAAGAGGAAGGAGGGTACACAGCTGTTCTTGCTTTTATTCTTTACATGTAGAGCAAATGAGAGCTGAGACATTTTCATAGTTAATCAGCAGTTTTCAGATGACATAGTTCACATTCCTTTTGGTATTCAAACGCCAGCAAGAGAATTCTGGCAAAAAGATCAACTCCATAGATGCTTGAGTGATGGAAAAAATAGTGACACAGTTTTTCCATTGCAAATCAAAAAGATATGATCTTATGTTAGTGCAGGGAAGTGTTTATGAGCAGCGATATTAAAGGGGACAAAACAAAAGTCGGCATGTATACACTAATTAAAAGTGTATGCAAACAGCTCTAAGCACACCCGCAAAGATCAGATGGAATCCAAAAGCTATGACCCTGGTAAAGCACTGGACTCTTTTGAATGCAAAGGTGAATTTTAAAGTGTTCTTGTAAATATTAATCGCCAATTTGGACCAACAGTTCCAGAAGGGGGGTGACATTCCCAGGGGCTATCCAAGTGTTTCTTGGAGGACTGGTGCCAGGCCTTCTCCCCAAACCCCAGCACAGACGCCGAGGCCACCTCCCCCACTGCCTGTGGCGACCCAGCTGAAGTTGACTGCAGACAGGTCAGAGAGCCAGGCAAGGAAGCAGGACACAGAACGGTGCAAACTGTACAGCTACAGTCTGTGCACAAAACATACCCACCAAGGGACAAGTGCACCCAAGAGTGCACGATCTGTGTCGTCCTCGAGTTGGCCTCTGAAGAGAAAAGGCTTGGGGATGGGGAAGGAGTGAGGCTTCGCTCAACTCCATTTTGTACTGTTTGAGTAAAAAACAAGCATGTCCTACTGCAAAAATGAATTTACTAGTTATTTCAAATATTTAAATGGGCCTCATCAATGCACACAGCTGGGCTCCAGAAAAGATGCCCTCAGAACAGTTAAACCTTGTCCACCTCCTCGGGTTCCCAGAGTGACTTCCACCCCCACCACCCACCCCAGTGACAGCAGCTTCATGGATTCACTGTGCAGGGGGACAGTGTCTCTACAGATTCAGCCCTGAACTTTTCCAAAATCCTCACACCCAGTCTTTTCCCTGGTCGTCACTCAGAGGTGGCCATATCCTCATTGCTCTCAGAAGAAAAAAAGTTATAGTGGGAATGAAAAAAACAAGAAACAGGTAATATGCTTTAAAAAAAATCCAAGATGACTTCTTGCAAATCAAAAAGGAAGGTGGAGATAAGCACTGAGTTTGTATCTTAATGATAGTGTAGAGAGGACACAGAACATCCTCTTCCCCCAACTGACGAGGGGCATCTGGGGCGGGGTGGCAGCAAGGTGAGGAGACTCCAGGGAGGCTGGGGGAAGGGGACCAAAGCAGAGCATGGGGTCAGGGGTAAGGTTGCCGGATGAAATAGAGGACACACAGGTAACACTGAATTTCACAAGAACAATGAACAGTGTCTAAGTGTGTCCCACACATCGCATGCTGGTGCTGTAGAAGAGGAAGTTTCCACATGGGGTTTGGGCGGGGCTGCACTGGGCTGAATCCACCTGCTACAATGACATTCTAGACCCTCGTCCTCCAGGAGATGCTGTCATCCCACCTGGCATTAAGCCAGGCATCCTTAGAAACATCATTCCAATGTTCTCATTTTATACATGAAAAGCCTGAGACCCAGAGGTCTTAGATGAATTGCCCGGTCTCTGCAGCTGTGCATGCAGTAAGTGGTGGGCGGGATTCTCACTGAGACCAAGGCCCTTGGCAGAAGGTGTGCTGGGCAGCGGGGCAGACGTTGAAGGCTGTGAGTCGCAGCCACAGTTGCCCGTGCCTGACGCAAGCTCAAGCGCTTGGCCTGGTCACTGCTCAGATGAAGGGGTCCAGGCAGCACTGGACATGTTCCCTGACCTGCCCAGTGGGTCATAACGTCAGGTTCATTTTCACTCTTTCAGCTTTGGAAGTACTGCCGGTAAAGACATTCGAACCCCCGCTGGAGCTGAGGTTGGTGTCAGTCCCCACGACACACCAGTGTGACCACCACTGGTAGCATCTAAATCACAGACCTGCTTGGGACGCTGAAGCCTCAAGTTAAAATGCCACCTGGCTGGAACAGATGCCTTCCCGCCATGCCAATTGTGGGTCTGCTTCCAAGTTGGATCCCAGAAAAGCAAATACAGGGAGGAGTCACCAAGTCCAGGAGTTGGTACTGCTCTGAGAGGAAAAGGAGGAGCAGAGAGGCCACCCTGCCTTGGGTGTTCCAGGTCTCCAGCAGAAGAGCCGGGAGTTGCACCCAGGGCATGTGACCGCAGACCCGGGGCGCTGAATAACTCTTGGCTCTTCTGTCTTTCTGGCTGATCCAGGTCCCTATGGGACGTCGCTGTCCACAGCTGTCTGCTCTGTCCCCCCTGCTGGAGGCCGTGGATGACGAGATCATCCAGCAGCGGTTCTAGGGAGAAAACCTTCTCTCCCACTCTCAGCCACGCCAAGTGGCGGCATTTGAGGAGAAACTGTGCACCCTTCGATATTCTCAGGTCTGGAAGGAGCCTTTTGAACCAAGTAGACCTGATGGTGAGGCAGGAAAGATGCGGAAGCTCAGAGCGCGAGCAAGGTACAAAATGCATCATTTAGACAGTGAGTAATGGAGGAACCCAGCGCAAGTAGCTTAGGCAAAAAAGAAAAGAAAAAGAAAATTTTTCCCATAATACATCTCTGTGAGATGGGGTCCATTTGAACCTCTATTTTATAGATGAGAAAATTGAGTCAGAATGTGGCCAAAAAGCTTGCCCAAGCCAACGCAGCTGGTGGCAGAGCCGGGTGGAACCAAGACTGCCAGGTGCTCTGACCATGGCCCAGTAGCCTGGGAGCTAGTTCGGTGTGTGGGGGCCCCAGTACCCTCTACAAATTCAGGTGCTGCTTCTCACGGGGCCCAGGTGATCTACCTGTAGGTTCCAGTTGGAGAAGTGCAGCCCCAGGAAACTGTTCTATGCTCCTGGCTTTGTTGGAACATGCAGTGTGATGTCCAGGAATCTTTGTTTTGTTACTGCTGCTTCTCTAGCCCCTAGAACGATGTCGGGCACATAGTAGGTGTTCAATAAGTGTTTATTGACTGAATGAGTGAATTGAATTGGGGCGTGGCTGGCTTTAGACTGAGCTCAGAACGACCTCGAAGACCTTTCCGTGGGGTTCCTGCCTGGGCCCCTCATCCCCAGCCATCCTGATGGGAGGTGGGAAGGGGATGGTGGCCAAGGATCAATTCGTCATTGTTGGGGATAATCTGCTCCCCTAGTTAGTGGAGGCAATCAGCAATGGCAGCTTTGGCCCCATGTTGGATCAAATCCGATAAATCTGTGACATCCCTGGAAGCAGCCTCCCTCCCGCGTCCCTCATTTCTTCCATTTGTTCATCAAACCTTCCCCACCCCGGGCACCGGGCTGTTGTTCTGCTGCTCACATAGCTCAGGCGCGTTTCACATACCTGGGAGTTATTTCAGCACCATCTCTCCAAGGTCTGCGAAGGGTTTTATTTTTGTTCCGTGAAAAGCCTTCAAAGCCCTCTCTCTGAGCTTTGAGTTTGGTGTGGGCAGTTTGAAACATTTAATGGGAATTGTTATGTTTTTTTTTCAAGAAGGAATTATTCTCAGCAAAGTCTGGGACCAGCCGGAAGGAGACAGCCAGACATCTCCAGGTAGAGCGAGCTTCCTGCTGTTCTTGGGTAAATCAAAGAGAAACCAACAGCCCCCCACCTCCCACCCCCAAGCCAGGCCTGGCCCCAGCCTTTCATGTGCGGCAGCCACAGGGAGGAGAGAAAGTACAAAACCAGAACAAACCCCCCAAAGTAAAGGCTTAAAATGAAACCATTTCACGATGACAATACTCTGTTCTTCTTTAAACTCTACCCAAGAACAAATGGAAGTCTTTTCAGTGAGAAGACTGGATTCGGGCTTTCATCCTCAGAGGCCTTTATTTTGGGTACCTCCCCCTCTTACCTCCTTTCATTATTTCACACCTTCTTAGAGGCCAGCTGGGGATGGGGAGGGGGAAACAGGAGTCTCCAGCCGGCCCCAGCTGGAGGACCCAGGCCTGGGCCCCGTGGGTGCCGCTCTGGTTTAGGGGATAATGAAGGGTCTGCTTTCATCCTGGCAGCTGGATAAGGTAAGCCCAGGGACACAATGGTGCTGCTGCTCTGCCGCCAGCCCCAGAGCCGGGAGCTGCCCTGCCCTCTCCTTTCCAACCCACATTAACGGAGAGGGTCACAGCGCAGCTGGTGCAGCTGGGTGGGAATCTGGATCTTAAAATAAAATAGTGTCATCCAGCCCCCTTGGCCAGTGTGACTCTGGGTCCCCACGCAGTGTGCTGAGCAGGAGGGCAGCATGAAAGGCTGCATGGGCCATGAGGCCCTGCCCGGAGGCCCAGGATGACTCAGGAAAAAGTCTCAGGGCTTCAGGGTTAGATGCTGCTAATCATCCCGCCGTGAAAAAGCATTCACACTTGGCAAGGGTGGCAGAGAGGTGAGAGGACGCTGAGCCCGAGTTGCAAGCAAAAGGTTGATCTTTCCCTAGGCAGGAGGCTGCACAACGGAGAAAGGGCGACCAGGCCGGTGCGGCCCCTTCAGCCCAGTGCTGAGCCCACTGCTGCTCCAGGCCTCAGGGAACCTTCTGCCTGGAAAGTCATCCCAGATGGAGGAGACAGGAAAGCGCAGCAGAGGTGCCCCATGGAGGGGGTGGGGGCTGGGGAAGCAGTGATCAGAGGGGGGGTCCACAGAGGGGTGCCCTGGGAGACGTGCAGACAGCCCAGCCACTCCCTCCTTGTGTCACCAGTGGCTTTCAGTCAAGTCTCTCTGGCGCCAACACCCTCCTGCCTTATGTTGTGGGGCTTTGTGCAGTGCTGACTTCCTCTCCCTCCCTGCATCCTGTGTCCTGGGAGAGCAGGGACAGCACGCAGCACCCGGGACCCTCATCCTCCCAGGCTGGAGCAGAGGAACTCCCCAGGTAGGGGTGGAGCTGAGAGGTGGGGTGGAGCCAGCTCTGCACCTGAGAGAGCCCCTCTCCCGTGGCGGGCAGGTCTCACTCTCGCTCTCCGATGCCCAGCCACACTCCAGACTGGTCCCTGGCCTGGGGATGAGCGCTCAAGGTGGGCAACACGGGAAAAGCCAATGGCAACAGCTGCTACTCTCCCGGCCAGGCAGTCAGGCGCACAGGCAGAGGTGGAGGAGGGAGATCTGAGCGGGCCGGCAGCAAGGAGGGCTGGAACACCTCTGCCAAGAGCCAGTGCAGGCCACACAGGGCCCAGGGACTCACTGTCGTGCAGGGGCTGCACTCTGCCTCCGCTGCCAGCACCATCCCTGCCTGCCTGTGGACTTCACTTTCCTGTCTGGGGGGGCAGGGGCCATTCCCCTTGACTTCCAGCACCTACCTTCTCAGTGCCCAGGAAGGACTCTTCTTATGAACCCTCGATGCATGGGGGCAGGGAGTGCAGCTGGGCCCAGCAGACCCCAGAACCATGCAGGGGAGAGAAGGCAGTCCCCAGAGGCAGGGGTGCTGGCACAGAAAGGTGGAGGGATGCTGAGCCAACCCCAGGGCTCGTGTCCCCAGGCATGGCCCCCTCCCCACTCCCCAACGTGAAGTGCGGTGTTGTCCACCTGCCCCTGAGAATGCTGATGGGCCCCTGGAAGGTCACAGGGGTCAGGTGGAGGTCACTGAGAGACCTTCCAGTACCATCTTACCGTTTTACACCCAAGGAAAGGGAGACCCTGAAGAGTTGCATGTCTCCCTGAGGTCACACTCAAATTAGGCTCAGAGGCTCATCCTACCGAGCCGCACACCTCACAGAGGGGCTGGCGAGCCCTCCCATGGGCACTGGGGGGGTGGGATAGGAGAGCCCCCTACAGGCAGTGCTGGGTCCTCTGGGGGAGGGGCACCCGTCCTGGGTGGGCTCAGAGAAGGCAGTGTCCCTGTGAATGTCACCATGGAACACGAGGGTGGGTTGGACTTTATGGGCCTGAGATGGTCCAGGGGCCCCAGGTCGGGGGCAACCCAGACAGGGGTAGGGGCAGTCTGAGCCACAGACAGTTGAAGCGCTTTCTGACCTCAGCTGGTTCTCCTTTCCTCTGAAGCTCTGTCTTGGGCAAATACAAATGCGCTTTTGTTTCCTTTTTGCTGGACTCTGAGCCCAGGAGGGTGGCGTCGGGGTTGCTCTGGGCTCCACCCCCAGCACCCAGCACCCAGCACCCGGCGCAATGCCTGCCCCCTGCAATGACCAATTGGCAGTGGACGGAGTGAGAAGAGGCTGCCAGGGAGGTAGAGTGATGCCACATTGGGCTTCAAATGGCCCCGAGCACATCTGTGCCCAGTGCTCCCTGCAGACCTGGGTGCCAAGCCCAGCTGCCTCTCTAACCTCTGCATGTCCTGGGGAGCTAAGCACCCTGACTGATTCTCAGCTGCCACATCGTTAAGGGCAATAAAAATGACCAGGCTCTGGGACTCGGCCCAACTTGTTTTCTCTGAGGCCGTGCAGTGGAAGGAGGAGGATGGAACTCATCTCTTCTTACCCGAGTCACTTGGGCATGCCACTCACCTTCTCATCTGTAAAATGACACGACGCGCCCGATTAATAAAGTTCCCTTCTGACTCTCTCATTGCTGAAGTGAAGCCTCGTTCAGAATTTCAATATAAAACAGACGGAAGTGGGGCTGCCTGGCCGAAGTTGGAGTGTGAGAGGTGGGGGTTCACACTGGCCTCCTCTGTGTCCTGGTGGCTGCCATCATACCCCGCCATGGAGCCCCAGGGTGCCAGGAGACCCCAGTTTCAAATTCACCCTAAAGGCCTAGAACTCTCTCTGGATCCAATTCAGATGCAGCAAACAGAGGGAAACAGCTTCCGTCCCCAGGAGGCCCCACCCTCCAGCTGCCAGGAAGCCCTGTGCAGGTCCCTGCAGAGCCCGGACTCCAGGCAGCATCCTTGGGTGTCACCCTCGGAGGCCAGGCCACCCTGCAGACTTGAGAGGGCTGGGGCCAGGCCGGAGGAGGTGCAGGCTGCGGGGCTCACACCTTTCTGGCATCCCTGTCACCTGGCTCCTCCCCTGACAGCCCCTGCGGCCCCCACCCGGACAGGCTTGACGCCCAGCATAGGAGGTTGCCGCCTTCGAGCCGCCTCCCCCTGCCGGGCCATGGCTGACACACCCTGCAATTACAGCTGCCTGTCCCCTGCCTTCCCACCATGCCTGCCTCGCCTCCCCACTCTCCCGTTAATTGCCGGGTTTGCCCTTCACCGTTTCCGCGGTAATGCTAAGGCACATTCCCCTCAGCTGCGGCCTGACAGTTTCAGTAGCTGCAGGGAAGAGAATCAAGATGGCTTCAGCAAAGCGCTCCCCTCGCCTGGGGAAGGGAGATGGGTGGGCAGCCAGCGCTTCTCATACCAAAATGTGCACGTGTTTGACCCTGATATTTATTTACTGAAGGTGCAGACTCTGGTCCCTGTGGGTCCAGAGAGGGGCTGGAGATTTTGCAGTCTCATCAGCTCCCAGGGGACGGTCAGCAGCCCTCAGTGTAAGGTGTGAGGGTGCAGGGGCAATCGCCATGGAAGTCAGGGATCCGGGCAGTGGGGGCGGCTTGCACAGGACTAACTGGGCAGCTTGGAGCAGGTCCTGTCACACATCTGGGGGCCTGTCCAGGGTTGCCGTGAGGACCAGAAGGCAGGTGCACTCGATTCTAGCCCAGGGCAGGTCCTGCCAGGAGGGCTCAGCAGGTCCCACCCTGCTGAGAAAGTGTCACCCTCTTCTGAAGAAAGGATCTTTTTTATTCATTCCAGAGATCTTATTGAGTGCCTGTGGCATGTGAGGCACAGTTTAGGTTCTGAGGATATGGAATAAGCAAAACAGACACATCGCTCCCCACTGAAGCTTCTACTCCACTGGGAGTCAGGGTAGGAAGAGACGATAAGAAGGTCAATAAGTCAAATACAGAATGTTATTGGCAATACATGCGAGGAGAAAAACAAAGCAAGAGAAGGAGAGGGAGACGATGTGGATGGGGAAGGGGTTGTTAATTTAAATAGGGTGGCCATAGGCTAGCCAGGCTGTCCCAGGAGGACTTTCAGAAGACCCAAAGGTATAGGCTCTTTTAAAAAACAGAAGCGATTTCTGAATGTGTAACAAGAACATGAGTTCCTCCATGACACACTTTGTTCTTCCCACATTGGGCAGCTGGGGTCTGCATCATGGCCACCAAGGGGTGCAGGCAGGGGTCAGGCCATCCCAGGGCCAGCCGACTGTCCCTCTGGGCGCTGGCAGCTGTGGGATGGGAGGCGAGCTCTGCTAGGTGCTTTGAATCTGTGGCGTCATTCATTCTTCCCCACAGCACTCTGTGAAGCCTGTCTCTTTGGCAGTGGGCTGCCTTCCTGGTCCTCAGCCCTGCTCTGAGGGAAGGAAGATGAGCCTATCCCCTACCCCAGGCCAAGGGGAGCAGTCACACATGGCCATCTGCCCCCACAGCCCCACGGTGTCCCTGCCATGGAAGAAGTTGCCAAGAAACCCCCAGAGCCATCGGGGAGCCAGGCTGGAGCCCCAGCAGGTTCTGCTAGGTGGAAAGAGGCAGTTTAAGTCAGGGCAGCTGTGAATTTCTAAATTCTGCACTTTAACTGGAGTCCAAGGGGTTAAATCTGGCCATCCACACTGGTCCACGGGGTCCCCCTATCCTCTTCCCAGGCCCTGCAGGGCTCCCAGGGCCTCTGCTCCCTCCCTTTCAGGTCTAACCCAGGAGAGAGGTGGGGGTGGAGGGAAAGGAACCAAGCCAGGAAGCTGCAGAAATAGCTTTCAGGAGGCGGAGGGTGTGGCACTCGCTGAAGGCCACACCAGCACAGGGTGTTGTTTCTCTGCCCTCCCTCCAAGGCCGAGGGGATTTCTCAGACACAGACTGCCTTCCCAGGAGGTGGGCCTCCAGCCAGCCAGGTCCCTGCCCTTCCCAGCCTCTGTTTCCTCTCCTGCTCTCCACTTAGCAGCTGGGTGCACCAAGAGCTGGGCCCAGCTAGGAGGGGACAGCTACATCCTGCTGGCCTTGGCCCCTTGGGTGGCGGGGCAGGGGGGCGGCAGTGGGTGGGAACTGGCCAGAGTGTCCTGTGCCCACCAGCATCTGGGCTCCGTCTGACCCCACCATAGGCACAAGCCAGCTCCAGGCATGAGTGTGGCTGAGGTGGGGTCTGTTTTCAGTGTCCCTTCCTCATCTTGATGGCCTTTTCCTGTCCCAGGCTCACCCACAGGGGGACATTCCTACCCCACATGGGACTCTTTGTGAAACGAGCCTGCACAAGGTGCCAGGTGCCCATCTCTGGGCAGCTGGGTGCAGGAGGAGCACGCAGCAGATGGGCCCCAGACCCGGCAGCAGAAGCACCTGCCAGACAGGATAGCAGTCAGCTGGGCCTGGGGGCTCCACAGACACAGAGCTTGAGGGCCAGAGGGGCCGGAGGAACGGTGGGGAAAAGGGGCCCCAGGAACTGATGGGCCATGGGTTCTCCGTTCATGAGAGAACCTGCTGGAGCGAGGAACAGCCGCCCCAGCGGAAGCCACCGCTCACACAGAGGCCATGTCGTCCTGGGCCACTCCAGCCAGTGACCCAACACAACGACCACAGTGCAGGCAGCAGAGCAGAACCTTCCTGCCCCAGCGACTCCTCTATGTGCAGGCCTCGCTCTGGTGGAGGGTGCTTCCTCAGTGCGTCATGTCATCCTCTCTCCCTCCCTTCCCGCTCTCCCCTCCACAGTGCCAGGCTGCCTTCTAGAAGGCAGCTCCCCATCTGCCATCGGCCTTCTGCCACTGAATCCTCTGCACTGCTCATTCTGGGGTGGCGTTTGCTCTCCGCAGGTCCCAGACTGCATTTGGGAGGATCCATGAGCTCTGCATGGAGCAGACCCAGGAGTAAGACCTGGGCCAGCCAGCCTAGAGGGCCGGTGTAGGGGTCCACCCTCCGCATGTCCCGCTCTGTGCCTCCTGTCTGCCTTGTGGGCCGGTGGCAGTGTGGGCCCGAGACCCGTAGGCTCCTGTCCACTTCCTCACCCCCACTGGCTGGGCACCCTCCCAGCTATATCCCCAGTCCAGTTCCAAGGGAAGAGACAGTGGAGTGGCCTGTCTTGAGTGAGGGCCCCCTAACCTGGTCAAACCAGTGTTGCCAGAATCTTTGGCTGGGTCTCGTCATTAGCCCACGTGGGGCAAGAGAGCAGGACATCCAAGAGCTGGGCAGGGGTCCTTCCCACACTCTGTCCTGGGCCAGGCACCGTCCACCTAGCTGGGCCCCGAGGACCAGCTCGGGGCTCCCAAGACTGCTCTTCCTCGGCCCGGCCGGGGCACAGAGCCCTCCCCAGCCTCTCCCATAAGGGCCCGCCCCTCTCACAGTCTGTTGTTCTTGCTTGGCCCAAACCCCTGAGGGCCGGCGCTTCTGTCTGGGGTCCCGGAACCCAGTGGGTGCTCACCACACTCCCTGGGAGCTTCTGGGTGGGGTCGTGTTGGAACCAAGGTTCTGTGTGGGGAGCAGGGGTGGTCCCTGGAGAGAGGTCCCACCTGCCTTCAGCTGCCACATCAGTCTGGTCCCTGTGTGTCCCTCGGGTGGGCCATAGCCCTCCTCACCCCTGCCTTGTCACCCACCTGCCATGACTTCCCTTGGTGACTCCTGCCACCCATAGGTGCGGTCCCAGACCCTGCAGGGGGGCTGGCCCACCAGGTCTCCTCATGGCTGTGGGCACAGTGGCCACCAGCGTCTCTTGTGCCGTTCTCATCGGGAACTAAAGGGGCTGATGTGATAATAAAGGCACAGGCACGACACACGTCAGAAGCAATGACGCCCAATGACAAAGGGGCTGGGTCTAAGCAATGCCCTTGTGAGCGGTCAGTTCCCCAAGGCGGGCACTGGGCTGAGCGCCTTCTCTCATCCGATGCCACCAGCCGCGTGGCCTCCGTCACATTACTTAGGCTCTTTGTGCCTCAGCTGCCTTGTCTGACAAAATGGGGGTGGAGAAGAACAGCACCCACGCAGGGTGGTCGGTGAGGACTTTGGGGTGCCGCCTCAGTGAGACCCCGAGACACTGTCAGGACTTGTGTGGGCTTCAGGAAACACTGGTGATGACAGGGATGGGGGAGCAACTGAGAGCCACGGTGGGGTGACGTGCCCAAGGTCACGCAGCCGGCAGGCAGCCAGTCACGCTGCCAGGAGCGGGCAGGAAATAGATGCGGACGACGCTGGGTCAGTTTTCAGCCTCTGTCCGCGGAAAAGCCGGCTGAAGTTTCCCTCGCCACACAGAAATCGATACGCAGGAGGTTGTTAAAAACCACCTCCTCCTCGGCCTGCCGCGGCCGGGAGCTGAGGGCTGCTGTTTCGCTGCCTGCCCTGCCCCGTCCACACTGGGGCACGTGGCTGCGGAGGGACAGGCGGCAGGGCCTGGCCTGCCAAGGTTACTCCCTCTCAGCTCCGCTTAACACCGTGCGCTCCCGGGAGAGAGGTTGCTCCCCGGCTGCTTCACATCCAGAGACCGTCAGCTCTCAGCAAAAAATAAGGCAAGTGTGAAAACAGCTTTTTATGCCAACTGGGGCCCCACTTCTAGGGAGGCCTTCCTGGGAGGCCATTCTTCTGCCTGGCTTGGAGTCGCACCCGCCCATCGGGAAACATCATGGCTGGAGCTGTCCCCTCCCCAACTCCTGACCCTCAGGGAGTTCTTGGGGGGCTTTCCAAGGGAGGCCGGGGGCCAGGGGAGGGTAGTGGAGGTGTTGAAACACTTCAGACCATCATCCACTGTGTTGCTGAAAGGATTGGCCAGGACACCTAGGTCAGCCACCAAGAACAAAAACCAGCATGTCCTGGCCGTGGCTAGAAAGAAAGTGAGGTGATTTTTTCTGGGGTTTTTGAAACTATGTGGGCCTTGACGTTGCCAGGATAGGTGGTGCTGCGGTAGCAGCCCCCATAGTCTTTGTGGCTAAGAGCAACAAGGGCTTTTCTCCTGCCCGTGGCAGGTGTCCACCATGGCTGGCAGGAGAGCAAACGTTTCTCGCTAGGGCCAAGTCCATGGGCAGCCACGACCTTGGACTTGGCCAGCTTCCATTTCAGAGGGAAGGAGACCCCCAGAGGTCTCTCTCACACCAGCATTCGGAAGCTTCTGCCTGGAAATGTCACAGGTCCCCCTCACTCACTGGCCAGGACTGGTCCCAGGCCCTGCCCAAACACGGAGGGCCCAGGAAGGCAACCCCACAGGATTACCACCGTCGGTCTGCCCCGTTCTCAGGCTGCGGACCACACCCAGGCAGGACCCCCCTCCCCTGCTCACACCCTCCTGCCACCATAAAAGCCACACAACAGCCAGATTGCAGGTCACGGAGCTCAGGGCCAGGCCTGTGCGGAGCCCTCTGGCTGGGCCACTACTGTTACTTTCCTGTTTCAGATGTTCATTTTTTCAAAATTAAATTTTATTTTTTATATTATAAATTGACAAGTTATGGTTATGTATATTTATGGGGTACAAAGTGATGCTATGATTTATGAGTGCAATATGGAAAAATTAATTCAGGCTAATTAACATATCCATCAACTCACATATTCATCATTTTTTTTGTGGTGAGAACATTTGAGATTTACTCTCTCAGCAATTTTGAATCGTACAATACATTATTATTTACTATATTCACCACACTGTGTGACATATCTCAAAGAAAATAAAACCTGTGCACACCGGTCGTCCCAGCCACTCGGGAGGCTAAAGCAGGAGGAGTTTGAGATAAGCTTGGGCAACATAGTGAGACCCTGTCTCTTAAAAAGACAAGAAAAACATATTTGTTCTGTCTAACGGAGGCCTGGTACCCTGTGACGATCAGCCCCTCGTTTTCCCCGCCTTCCCCCCACAGCTCCTGGCAGCCACAGTTCTGCCCTCTGCACCTTCGTGTTGGATCGTGTTAGATCCCACATGCGGTGAGAACATGCGTGTTCGTGTCCGTGTGCCGGCTTACTTCTCTCAGCATGGAATCTCCGATTCCATCCGTGTTGACACAAATGTTGACAGGGTTTCTTCCTTTTTCAAAGCTGAATCGTGTTCCGTTGTGCATATATACCACATTTTCTTTCTCCCTTCAGCTGTGAACACGTAGGTTGATTCTGTAACTGGGCCGCAGTGAACGCGGCGTGCAGATGTGATGTTCACTCTTGGTCTGAGCAGGGACTCAGGTGTCCAGTGATTGCTACACACGTAGAGCAAAGGTCTCCAAAGTCCTCAAACTGTATACAGCTGTGTATACATATAGAAATATTAATACAGACGAGTGTATGTGTATACGTGTGTGTGTGCGTATATCCTTGCCGCTTTCCACTGGGGCTGGGCTTGCAGCTCTGGAGAGAAGCTGAGGTCCCAGCACCTTTGCCTTTCTAACCCATGCGACTGGAGGGTCAGTCAGGGGCTGGGTGAAGGGGCCCTGGAAGCCGTCTTGCTGCAATACAGCTACTCATCAGACAGATGATCAGAGGATAAAGTGGAGCCTCAGGAGGTAAAAGATGTCCACTGCCACCAGCTAGAACAGGGAGGCGCTGACTCATGTTTCATCTGGAGGGATTTGGGGACCTGCAAAGTGACACTTGAGATGTTGTCACAGCATCCATTCCCAAGTCCTTCTGAGATTGCTGCGTCCTGCCTCGGCCTGACCTGGACCACCTCTGCCCCACACTGCACGTCCCTCCCTGTGACTGTGAGTGCTCTGGTCACATTAGTCATCTTACCTTCCTGCCACTTGCAGCCCAGAGAGTCCAAAGAGTAGCCCCCAGAGAGTCAAGGAAGTTAAGCAGCTAATAGAACCTTCCCCAACTTGTCTGCACTCCAAGGGGACATTTTCAGTTGATTTTTCACCTGGGAGAGCCTTTGCACATTCATATCCTTGCATCCACCCATGTGTCCATCTGTCTATCCACCCAGTCAGTTGAAACACATTCTCCTTTCCTTCTAGTTTCCTTAGCGCCTACTAAATGCCAGGTGCTATGTTCACCAACTGAGGGCAGAGTGATGACCAAGTTGACATGGTGGCCCTAAGGGGAATGAGTGACTGCTCTCTGATCCTTCCAGGGAGCAGATTTTGATGAGAGAAAGGGCCCAGCGTACAAGGAGGGACAGAGAGGAGGGGCACGGGCAGCAAAGCTGAGGCTGCAGAGGGGGGCAGTGGTTGCCAGAGCCTTTATTCACAACTTGCAGAGCAAAACTGGCCACTAGCCAAACCCCATCCAGAGGGGGAGCTGGCAGCAGGGACCCCCAACCAGCCTGTGGGGACAGGCATGGGGCCGCCCTTGTGGCTCAGTGCAGGGTGAGGGCGTGCGGGTCCTGCCAGAAGAAGCCTGTCGAGGGCACGGGCGGGGAGGAGCCACTGCTCGAGGCGGTCAAGTGGTTCCTGCGGGCACAGGAGGAGAAAACAGCGTGAGTGTTAACACATGGAGACTTTGCTGTGCAGGATGTGTTATTGTTACAAGTCAGAGGTGCCACACTTGTTACCGAATCACCTGGTTGACTCCAAGTTTAAAAATGCAATTTCCAGGCTCTTGTTGCAGAGCCCCTAAGGGCAACGGGGTTGCTCTAACTGGAGACCCTTCCTCTCTGACACCTCCCCAGGCGACTCCAGACTGCATGCATTCAGGGGGGTCACTTCCCAGGTCAAAACCTGCTGTGGTCTCATTACCCCGCAGCGCACACCATGCTCTCAAGCCTCCCATTTTGCCTCTGCCACCAGCCCAGCCTGACCGTCTATAGGACACAGCCCTCTGACACACCTGTGTGCTGTGCACCCCACGCCATCCTGCCCCCGTGCTGCTCCCTACAGCAGGTCCCCGGCTGCTCTCCTCTCGGCTGCACCCACTGCTCACCTGGGGCCCTCCCACTTCACCCTCCACCAGGAACCCTCTGTTCTGGGTGCTCTGGGACGCCTGTGGTACGGTTGTGCTTGAGGGTTATGTGCCAGCTTCAGTGGCTCAAGAGAGGTCTCGCCTGGGCCACCTTGTCTCCAAAACTCAGCATTAAACTCCTTGGGGGGCGGGAAGAGGGAGGCCATTATGGAAAAGACAGGGGCATCAAAACAGTTAGATTCTGATCCTATCTCTGCTACAGTCCGGTGACCTCACAAATGCATCCATTTCCTTGCCTGGAAAACGGGACATTTCCTGGACTCTGTGCCCCTGGAAGTAACCATGAGGATCAAGTGAATGTATTTCAAGCTGAAAACACTTTTCAGGTGCTGGCCTGATAACGAAAGGCCGGGCTTATACATCTGTTCCATTAGGGACACAGCCCTGGGCATACAGTAGGTGCTTAATCGATACAGGTGACCATGAAGGAGGGCTGTGGCCAGTGGAGGGCAGGCAGGTCAGACTCTGCTGAGGGGCTCAAGGCTGCACCATGGGAAAGGCCAAGGAGTGGGCTGGATGTGACAGGCAGGCCCTGCTCTTGGGGGCCTGCAGCTGGGAGCCAGAGCCCCTTCTTCGACTGCTCCACAGTGGGAGAGCCAAGAGCACCTACGAGCAGTGGCCCAAGCTCCCCACCTGAGGACATTTAGAAGGGACAGGAGCCCAAGGGGCAGTGCAAAGGCCTGAATGTGGCCCCGTAGCCTCCCGAGGGCTAGAGATGTGGCGGGGCAGTGTGTCTTGGTGTGGAATCCTCAGCCAGCCAGCCTGGGATAGGGACGGGGCTGGGCCCCGACAGCACACGCGTGGAGACAGAGACGCGTGCAGGTTCCTGATGGACATGGGGCTGATGAGTGGCAGAGCTCTCTGTTGTTGACCTGCAACCCACGTCTCAGGCTAGAGCTCACTTCCTCCAGGGAGCCGCTGAGAACTCCTGGCAGCGGCTCCTCCACCCTCAAAGGACATGTGGGGCACAGATGTATGGAAGAGTTTAGAGAGGGCCCCAGCGTGAGCTGTCCGGTGGCTTCACACACCCTGGCCCAGTCTTGGATATGGGGATGGAGACCAGGGAGGGGGCCTGGTGTTCCCTGCTCTGCCGCCACACTCCGACCAGCAGGCTCTAAAATGCCTTCCCATCGGCTCTTCAGCATTAATCCTGGGCCCAGAAACTCCCTCCGCATGGCTCTGTGGTGGGACAGGTTGCATTCTCCCTGCCCAAAAGGGGCCACCACCTCCCCTGTAACTTGGCTAAAGCATAGCAAGGCCCAGGCTGGGGTCCAGCCCTTGTGTCAACTTGGCATTTGGCTGGTGCTGCAAAGTCGGAGCTCGGCTGCAGGCGGAGGCGCTGCTTGGGCGCTCTGGGCCCAGCCCGGCCACGGGAGCCTCCGCCCCCACCCTGACCCCCATTGTGTGTGTCGGTGACTCAGAGGAGGTTCTGGTTTCTGTCAGACTCTTGAGGCTCAGGCAACATGATCCTGAAACAATGACAAGCCTCAGAACAATCCTTCCCAGCTCCCTCAGGGAAGCATTTCAAGCCAGGCCAAAAACACAGCGGAACGGAAAATGACGTTGGGAGGGAAAGGTCGGGCAGCTGGGCCTCCCACTGCTGGGAGCAGGTGGCGGCTCATGCCAGAGGGCCAAGTGGCGTGGTCTATGGGCACAGGTGGGTGGCAGTGACCCCGCAGATCAGCCTGGGCCCTGGCCACTGACGCTGAGCAGGCAGCCCCCTGCCGCCCTGGCCAGGACACCTCGGGACAGTGCCCAGCCTCTAGGCCAACAGGCCTGCTCAGGTGTGACAGTCACATTTGCCTTGAGCCCCAGGCTGCTTGTGGGTGCAGGGGAAGGTGGCAGAAGGAAAGCAGAACCCTGTCACACGGCACAATAACCAAGGCCGCTGGCCCCCCTTACAGATCTGCCAATTGCATAGCCCCTACTGCATGCCAGGAAGCACATTTTTTATGGCTTCTCTTCACTTTGGCCCCGCCCTGTGAGTACCACTAACACTAGTCCCATTTCGCAGGTAAGGAAATTGAGGCTTCAATGATTGAGCAGAAGCTGTGACGCCCACCCGGAGCCTCAGCCGCCCTGCTCTCCTGTAGGACAGAAGACACCAGGACGGGAGACACGTACTAGCCTGCTTCTCTATTCCTTTCTTCCCTGCCACCTTGGGTATATGCTCCTTCCCTGCAAGCACAGCTCAGACATGCCAGAGGAGGCTGATCCCCCAGGGCCCCACATTCACGGGGATGGGAGTCTGTACAAATGCCCACCTCCAGCCTCTCCAATGGGGACATCAGAGGCCTGGGTCCCATGGTCTCTCTGAAGGCCCAATGGGCTGAGCCCATTTCCCGCAGTGGAAACCCTCATCCGTGGACTCTGCAGGGCCCCCCTCCCTACTCTGCCTCCTTCCTCCACCCGCAAGCCCCTCCTGTGCTTCTGGGATTATTTGCAAATAAATCACCTGCATCCAGCTTCTTGCTCAGGTCTGCTTTGTGGGGAACCCACACGTAGCCACGCCCCTTCCAGGTAGGGATAGGAAGCATGGTACCTCCTGCGAAGTGTGACATGCGGTGGGGGTGGGGTGGCAAACAGCAGGGTTCAGTTTAGGATTCAACACGAACAAAGGATCCTGTTGCAAAGATGCACGCAGACAGCCTGCGACCAGTTTAAGGGGTAAAGAAGTTGGGTGCGATCGTAGTTTCAAGACGCTTTGGCTGCGAGTAACAGGAAATCCAGCTCAAACTGGTCTAAGCAGAGGCGAAGGGCTGCAGGGTGGGCTTCCCCATGGCCCCTGCTCTGGTCCCTCTGGTTCCCCTGCGTTGTCCCCTCCCCACCCTGAGGTGTCTCGCTGGATGGCCTCAGCCATTCTGGGCTCATGTTCGCTTGTGATGGTGTCTGAAGAGCTCTGCCCCTGGGGGCTCTTCCAGGGGCCCTACCAAGAGAGACGCCTGGGGGACCATGACAAAAAACTGGGCTCTTAAAATGGCAGAAGGGGTGGTGGAAGCTGGGTGAGTAACCAAACAGCTTCCTTTGGAATTTTTTCCTCCAATGTAAGTTTCTCCCTGGTGAATTGTCCTTAAACCTCCGCTGACCAGGAGCAGAGGCTTGCCTTGTGGCCCATGATAGCCGATGACAAAGGGTAGCATATAATCTTCATGGCAAAGCTCAGAAACGGGCAATCCTTTCACAGCATTTCTGTGTATACGGTGAACGCATGGGCTGTGGTTTAACGGTCTAAACGTAATGAGGATGCATTATGCAAGTAAACATGTTCTTAACTAGAAGGGTGGATTTGAATGTAAGAGTGTCCCACGGCCTTCTACCAAGAGTTGGGTGCTCCCCTGGTGTCCCGCCCACAGCCCTGTGGGCGCCCATCATTGCCCTGCCTTGCCCATGTGCGGGGCGGGCTGAGCAGGGGACGGCCTGGGAGGGGCATGGTGTGCAGCCCTGGAAGGGCTGAGGCTATAAGGGATCAGGGCCTGTTCTCCCTCACCAGGGGATCCTGAAAGCATGGACACACCCCTGTCTCTTCCCAGTCAATCCCAGCAGAGACTTTCCAAGGCTTCAGCACCTCCTCTATATAATTCCCTGCTCCAGGTCGTGACAGATGGAAGAAAATGCTACCAAACATGGGGGCAACTTGAGCCTGGAGTCTCAAGGCCCCACTTCCCCCAAGAAACAAGGGTGGGCTGCTCCTCCTCTTGCAATGGAGTAGGGCAGGCGGTGGGCTCCACTTGCAGCTGTGTGGCCTTGAGCAAGGGAGTCCACCTGCAAGACCATGAGACGGGGAAGATGGGTCCCCCTCACAGGGTGGGGCTGGGGGTGGGACCCCACTAGCAAGTACTAGGGCCCCAGGCACAGGGAGGCTCTCTAGCCACATGGACCCCTGCCTCACTGGATCACTCAGGGTGCAGCTGGAGGCAGAAACCACCTCAGCCCTTTGAAGTGAGAGAATGCACTCTAAAGAACAGCCAACCCTGTGTATGCAAAGACAGCAAGCACAAATGCAAACAGAGGTAGCACCACAGGGGAGCAAAGAGGCTGGAGTGAATGATTCAATCCCCAAGGTCTGCAAGGTGGAGATTGAGCCTCGGACCGGCCACTGCTGGTCTGCCCCAGTGAGGGGGAAGGAACAGTGGAGCAGGCTCGGCAATGTCCCTTTGCACTTAATCCTGAATGGGCTCCGTCTCTTCCAGCTCTTTGGCCTTTGCTATGCCCTGTCCCCTCCTGCGATGCTGTGTGTTAGGCAGCCACTCAGACGGCCACCTAGTGACTCACTCCTACTAAGTAGAATCCAACAAAGGTAATGGGATGTCACTTCCAAGATTATTAGGCTACAAAATGACTGTGACTCCCACCTTGCCTGCCTTCTCTCGCGCTCTCTCCTTCGGAGCGCTGGCTCCGGGAACAGCCGGCTGCCGTGTTCCAAGCAGACTAATCCGTGTCTGCAGCCAACAGCCGGTGAGGGCTTGGCCTCGCCAGCAGCCACCGGAGAGAGCTTGGAAGCAGATTCTGCAGCCCCTGTCAAGCCTTGAGCGTCTGCATGCCATGGCTGGGGCCCGGGCACCAGAACCTCGGAGAATTTCCAGGGTTCTACGCTCCGCTCCAGACTGACTTTCTGTGGCGTGGCAGCCCTCGCACCAGCCCAGTAGGGTGCCAGGGCAGTGGACACACACAGATGCTCCTGGAATTACGATGGGGCCATGCCCCAATGAAGCCATCCTAAAGTGAAAATGCTGTAAATCGGAAATGCATTTGATACACTTAAACCACAGAACATCATAGCTCCAGAACACTTATGTTAGCCTACAGCTGGGCAAAAACATCTAACACGACGCCTATTTTATAACAGAGTGTTGAATATCTTATGCAATTTATTGAATATTGTACATTATGTCAGAATTGCTGCCGTGTTGCACATGATGAAGTTGAAAAACCTTAAGTCGAAACATCATAAGGACCAGCTGTACTTGCTCAGTAGGGGCAAAGATTATATGCATCATTTATTTACTATAGCTGGTGGCAAAGAAGAATGCCCCACCACTGAGTGAGGGACATGGACGCATGGGGGGTTCTGCCTTGACCCGGGATCCTGTGGCGTCCCCCACGGAGGGACCGGCTTTGGCTCTCTCGGTGCAGCCACTTCCCCTCCCCCCTTGGCCCATTTCTCACAGGCACCGTGGTCCCCCGAGGCCCGCAACTCCCTTTCAGCACCCGCCGCCCCCAGGCAGTCAGGCTGTGGCCCTTGAGGCAGGGACATTTGACCTCACAATGACGTTTCCTGGCAAGCCACCCAGCTGGACTCTAGACAGACCCTGGGGACCTCCCTCGGAAGCAGGGAGATCTGCCAGGCTTCGCTCCATGCTGCAGGGACAGAGAGAGTGAGGAAGAGTGGAACCTCATCCCTTTGTCCCCTGGAAAACCTGCCACAGCTGGGGGGAGGCCAGCTTGCAGGAAGCTATAGGGTGTCCTTCTTCCCTCACGGGGTCAGCCCTGGCGGGAGGGAAGAGAAGGAGCAGGGGGAGCCGAGGGAGAAGCTGGGCTGTGAGTTCCAGCTGAGCGCTCAGGGGCCTTGGAGCAGGGTAGCCAGCAGGTTTACTGGCCGTGGCTGCCCGGGGGTGGGGAGGCAGCTCTTCCAGCCAAGGCAATTCCCCAGAGCTCTGGCAGATCTGAGACACAGGCCTTGAAGTTCTGGGCCTTTCCAGCTTCTCCTTCCCTGGGGCCATGAGCCTGGTGACTCAGCCCTGGAGGGGGAGGCTGCGAGGAAACAGGAGGAGCAGCGCATGAGGGGGCTGCGCCGCCAGCCCCGAGCCTCAGGGAGATGAATCGAGCAGCAGCCTGGACCTGACTCATCCCTGGGGCTCACGGCCCTCCACCGAACGCTGCCCGGCAGACGTGCTCCGAGAAGCTGCTCGGATATCTTGCGCCTGCGTCTCCTCCCTTTCTCCCTTCTCCCGTGTGCTGCAGGAAAGACGGCTTGTGAGGGTCAGCCCTGGGTGGCGCCTGGTGACCCTCATTTTAAGGACCACCTACTTCCCTATCTCCACACTGGCTACGACTAGCTCCTTCCTGACCAGAGTTGACAGCTTGTGGTGCTGGCAGGAGCCCCCCTGACTGCCACACCGGTGACTGTCGCCGCAATAATGCTGTGTGATGTTTCACCCTGAAACTCAGCAACTTAAAGCAAAAAGCGGTTACTTAGCTCAGGAACCTGCAGCTGTGGCTTAGGCTGGGCTCACCTGGGCAGTTGTCCCGGCTGTTGGTTGGTCAAGGGTGGCCTCGGCTGGGGCGACTGGGCATACTACTTCTGTCCCAGGTGTCTCGTGCACAGCAGACCAGTGGAGGCGTGTCCTCACGGCTGCGGCGAGGGGCAGAGTGAGCAAGCCCCACGTGCCAGCACTTTTCAAGCCTCTGCTTGCACCCCACTTGCTGACATCCAGCTGGCCAAAGTGAGTCACGTGTCTGATGTGGGGTCAAAAAAAGAAGACCTTGCAAGGGGACCGACAATGGGCATGGGTACAGGGAGGGTAAGGCTGACAGCTCTCTGCCCTGTATGCTGCCTGATAGGAAAAGGAAGGCCAACAAAGAAACCCCCAGGGTCACAATCACAATCACAAAGCTAATTGTGACATTAGAGCAATTCTATCCCTGAGGACTTTCATGGGCGGGACCAAAGTAGCCATGACCTCATCACCACCTGGCCCCTGGAGTCCAGAGCAAGCAAAATACCGGAGGACACTTGTCAGCCTGAGTGCAGGTGATTTACACGGAGCTTGACACGAGCCTGCGAAGGCCCTGGGGTCTGCTGTGAGCTGGCATGGAGCCTGTCCCTGTCCCAGCCACATGGCTGGCCTGGACCCCATGGCCAGAAAGGGGAGGCGAGGAGGCGGAAGACAACCTTTTCTGGGGTCCTTCCCCAAGCTGGATTCTTGGTGGACATGGCAGTGCAGTGCATTGGAACACGCCAGAGGGGTTGAGCAATGCAGTCCCCTCCGCCTGCCCTCACTAGGCTGACACAAGCCTGCCACCCTCTGTGCTGCCGTGGCTGTCCCCTTCTTGGAGGCCTTGCTCTCACCTCTTTTGTGCTGGAATGAAGTGAGACTCCACGCAAGGCCATTGGCATCACACAAGGGCGTTCAGAACGTGAGACTAACACGGGTACTCGGGGCATGAAAGTCCTTTGTGATTATAAATGGTGTGATTCATGCCGCGCATGAAGGCAGGTTGGAAGGAACATTCGTTTCTTTAGTTTCCCTTGATTTATTTACTTCCAGCTCTGGGCCTCTTCGTGCTGGGCTGGAGGGAATTTGACCTCAGTCATCTTTTGGCTTCTTCCTTGGAAAGAGCAGAGGTCTCGGGCTTTCTGTGGGGTCAAGGGGCCAGAGGCCCTGGTCACTGGTCTGTCCTGGATGTGGCCAGACACTAGAACCCAGCCTGCCCTGCCCCGTGTGGGCGTGAGAATCTTGACAAGTCTAGGAGTTCTGGAAGCCTCATACCTCCCAGTACTGCTAGAAAGCTCTAAGACTTTTTGATCCCATTCCCCAGGGAAAAAAGAAAATAAAATCACACACAAAAGAAAAAGAAAAAGAAAAAGCTAGAAACAAACTCAATTGATTCTCTGTTCCTACAAATAATGATGAGAATAACAATGTTAATAATAACAGCTAAGTTTGATTGCGTGCTTACTATGTGTCTTACGTTCTAAGTTTCTTATGAGTAATGAACTCATTTGATCCTCACAATAGCCCTAGGAGAGTGGTATTATTCCCATTTTACAGATGAGGAAACCGAGGCATAGAAGCATTCAGTAATCTGCCCAAAGTCAAATAGCTAACCAGCAGCAGAGGTAGGATTTGAACACAGGTACCCTGGCACTCTGGACCTCTATGCCCTCCTGCCTCTCTAAAGAGAAGCACAGTGACCCACAGGACTGCCAGGCGGTGACTCCGGGCTCCCTCTCTGAAAGCAGAAACCTGCTCTCCCCAGAAAGAGTCCTGGTCTTGGAGGTGTCCACGGGGTTTTGCTGTCTTCTCCTCTGGTCCCAAAGCCCTCAGTATGTCCACTGAAGGTCTTGGGGAAAGGCATCCAGGACAGAGCCAAGCCTGCAGGGACCTTTGACACACCTGTTAACCCAGACAGATCATCCAGCTACATCAACATGCAACACTCATCCACCAGTCGCACCAACTCATCTCAGAGAAGATGTGTTAGCCAGAAAGGGAGTCTGGGGGGAATTTTCTCTGAGGAGACCTCCCATCCCTTAATCACCTAAGCTCAAAAGAAACTGCCTTCAGTAAAAGGTCAAACCACGAGGAAATTTGTTCTCACACAAGTAGATGCCCAGTGTTAGGGTGGGCTTCAGGACTGGCTTAATCCAGGGCTGTGGTCCCATCCCTCAGTGATTCTCCCTGCTTTTCCCCTCCTTAACTGTGTCAGCTTCATCCTCAGTCTGGTTTCCTTCATGGTGGCAAAATGGTGGCAGCTGTCCCAAGCCTCACACCCACATGCCCAGATGTCCAGAGAAAGGGAAGGTGTTTCTTTTCCCTGGCTCACTCTTAAGAGCATGGAACCATTTTTGCCTCTCACTGTCTCAAACTGGGTCACACGCCCACCACCAAGCCACTGGAGCACCAGCTCTGGGGCCATGTGCTGATTGGCTTAGGCCTGGATTTCTTGACCAATCACATTGCCCAAGACAAGGGGATGCCACTTGGACCAATCAGGCTGAAGCCCTGGGTCAGGGATGCTTGGGCAGGCCTGGCCGGGAGGGAAGGGGCAGGGGAAGGGGAGGGGAAAGGGGAGGGGAGGGGCAGGGGGAAGGAGGGCTGGCGGCCAGCAGCAGCGAAGCTGAGCTGTAAAAGGAGAGGACACTTGCCAAAAAGGGAGGCAAACCCCAGAAAATCAACCTCTCCAGCTCAGAATGGTCCTTTGCCTTAGGGGCTGGGCAGCTAGGCTGGCTTGTGGCTGTGCCCTGACATGGATCCTTCCTCAGGGAGAGGGAGAGGAAGATAGAGGGAGAGAGAGAGAAAGAGACTGCCTGGTCTTCACTCAGCACCTCACTTTCTGCAGAGTGATGAAGGTTGGAGATGGAATTCCTCTGTTGTGGGTCATCTGCCCAACGTTGCCCAGGTCTTCAGGGACTCTTGGGAACTCGTGGCTTTGGTGCAGTGTCACTTACGTATTTTATGAGCATGAAGCCATCTGAGGGTAGGTTTGACTCACGTCTCAGCCACGTGAAGAAGGGGCGTGTGGTGGGAGGTGGGGCTGGACAGGGAGCCTCTCGCACAGCGCTGGGACAGGCGCTGAGGCCCCTGCCAATAACCCCCAGCATGGGGGACGTTTACAACAGAGTCATTCTACAATGGTTCTCTGTTAAGCAGAGCCTGCCTATCAGGTGGCTGCTGTGTGGACTCTTTGCAGCCTATCAGACTCATGTCCTCGGTGACGCTTTGACAAGCACAGATTAAAGCTGTGTTTAAATAGCAAGCAGCAGCTTCCCTCGCGCAGTGCGGGACCCAGGAGGAACAGGTGGAGCAGCAGTCCCGAGCCCAGCCCTGGCTCCCGAGCCCTCTACTCCTTGCCTGGATTAGGTGTCGGGTACTCTTCAGGGTGCCATGACTGTCACCACGGCCCAGATAGGGAAACAGTGTCACTTACATGTCAGCTGGCACTGAAAACCTTTCAGCAGCCCTAAGCCAGCATGCAGAACTGTCAACTTACAATGGGGCAAATGTGCCTTGTTTTTTATGTTTTTAAGTGACATTATCACCAAAGTGATGATGTTGTGGTCTGGAAGGAAAATCGCTCCTTGGCCAGACACTGCCTCAGAGTCAGCACATGCCGGTCACTCCCAGGGAGTGCAGGGGAACAGGCACAAAACTCATCCAGGGGGCCCGACCTGTGAAAGCTAGTGAAAAAAACAGTTGCAGAACGATATCATGCATGCAATGCTCACAAAACCATGCTATATAGGATGTGCAACTTTCATATGTGCAAACGTATAATAAATAAACAGACTCCAGGCCACGATCAGCAAGAGAGCCTGCATCTGAGAAAGTCAGGGTGGGCACAACATTAACGCCACCACTGTTTTCATTCTTTCTGAGCCCTTCCCAGTGCTTCTGGGAGTGGAGGCCTGGCTGCGCAGGGAGAGGTGGTTTGATGTCTGACCTTGTTTTGGGTTTAAAGGCGTCCAAGTAACTTGTCTCAGCACTTAGAAGTGCATCAGAGCCAAACGTCTCCAAAACTGGGCCTTGAGCCACGAGGAGAGGAAAGGAGGCCGCGGGCTTGGCAGGAGTGTGACCGGGCGGAGGCTAGAATCAGGCCCTCGGGAGCGGATCCCTCTGGGACAGGAGAAGGGCCTTCCTACACCACCCTGCCCCCCACCCCAGTCCCGCTTCGGGGTGGCAGGATAAAAACTGAGCTGACCTCAAGAGAGGGCGGGAATGGGCAGGAGGGGAGTGGAGTTGGGGAGGTGAATAGGGAGAAGTTTCCTTTTGAGGCTTTATAATGTACTGGGCACATTTCATCATTCCTCAAAACCAATCCTAGGAGCACCTCTTTGTCATCCCCCTTCATAAGACACGGAAACGGGGCTTAGAGAGGCCGGGGGTATGGCCGGGCTGGGGATGAATACACGCTGTCTGCCTGTAGGCCTGTGTCCCTTCCAAGGCAAAGGTGCCTCTGGACTTTAGGGACAGCAGAATGTGGGGGTCCCAGTGGATGGGACTTGGGGAGTGTCACCTCCAGAGTCAGCCTCGCCTGGCCCACAGGAAGGCCCAGCCCTCCCTGCAGCAGTTTCCTTGGTTCTCTGGCCCCAGGCGAGGTCCTCAAAGCCCAGAGGAGTCCTTCTGAACCTGGGTCCAGCGCCCCCACGAGGTCAACACGGGGAGGCAGGGCGTGGGGAGCACACACGGAGGCTCACGCGTGCCCATGCCGCAGGCCCCGCACAGCTGCCTTGGGTGAGATTTACAGCAGCCCAGAGACCGCCCAGCCTACCCTGAGGCTTTGTTGAAAGCCACATGTGCTCTGATTACCTGGAAGCATGGAACAAAAGTAGTTGTTACTTAATCAATGCAGGTTTCCAAGGCAGAAAAAATCTTTCAGGCATGTGAGGCCCAGGGTGGGTCTTGGGGGCAGCCATCAAAGGGTCCTGGTGGAGCCCCATGGCAGGGTCCCCTTGCTCTGGCTCCCTCTCTGAGCCCTCTCTGGCCTGTGTCTGGAAGCAGCCCACTCTGGAGCCGATCACCATCGGCCCTTGGGCTGGCTGGGATCCCAGAACAGCCAGGTGGTGACCACCTCAGGCAGGGTTTCAGCACGGATAGACTTCCACACATACCTGTTGATTGGAAGGACACAGGCAGCATGCCCCACCAGCTGCGACAGCAGGGAAGAGCAAGCCCCAGGCTGTGCAGGTTTCTTCATCTCTCTGGTCCTCACTGCTCATCTGGAAGGCCTGGAAGCTTCCTCAGAGCACCGTGCAGCAGCACCGTGCTGGGCATGAGGGGGGGATGTGCCTGATCTGAGGCTACAGGGTGAACACTGAGAGGTTGAAAAGGGCAATTGGAGTTCATGGAAACACCTTGCTGCCTGGCTTGAGTTTGGGTAAGAATCAGGACCCACTTTTCAGAGAATCTGCTCTCCTCTTTCTCATCTGAAAACCTCTCACCAAGTCTATTTCTGATCTTCAGCTGGAAGGAATCTTTATTTTTAAGATGGTAACCCTGGCACATCCAAGCCACAGAGCGGCAGCTGGCGGGGAGCTCAGAAGGCGTGATAGGACCACGTGGGTGCACCTGGAAGGTTGGCCTTTGCTTTCAGAGCAAGGATGAAAATTCTTGTCCCAAACCTCTGGCCTCATAAGTCCAATAGAATGCCTCAGAACAAAGAAAACTTTTTTGTCTGTTTGTTATGAACATTTTTAGGTGCAAGAATTATTTTTATGAGCCAGAAGATGCATTTGATGCCACCATTTCACATCTGCAAGAGTCACTGATCCCAGGAGGTGCGTGGTCCTTGTTCTGACAACATCATATCTGTACTTGCTCATTTCCCAGGCATGCGCACAGGTGCCCTGTGCCCCCGGCCACAGCGTGTTCAGTTACTTAACCACAGTCTACACAGGACACCCGGGCTGGCAACGGTGACGTTCACTAAAGAACAGAGAATAAGGCTCCAGGGGCATCTCCTCCCTTCTGGAGCCACATCCTCGGTCTTACCCTGTAAGGAAGGGACATTGTGGCATGGTAAGAGACTGGAGAGCTGGAAGCCCACACCCACGCATTTCATTTCACTTGACTTACCTTCTTATTCATTCTCTTTGTTCACTCATTCACTTTAGTCAGGCCTTGTCTGATCTTAGGAGTCGCCCAGGAGGCGTGAGGTCTCCTTGCATGGCATGCCCTTTCCCCAGGCTCTGTTTCTTGGAGGAGCCTCTTTCTTCTCCCCAGTGTGGCGGGACCATCAGGGTCCTTGGAGCAGTGGCAGTTTGGGCTTCCCTCTGCCATGCAGTCCAGACACAGCACCCCCGTCTAAGAAAGCGGCAACTGGGGACCCTAAGATATCCTAACGAGGACCCTCACGGAGCCCACCTCTTCCTCCCTGGGGGAGCTTTCTCCAACCCAGTAGCAGAGGGAGGCCTTGAGGGGACATTCACAGGGGACCCGTCAAGCCTGCTGGGGGAAGTTCCTGGGCAGGATTGCTTGCCCAGCACCCAGGCTCCCAGGCTCCAGTGTCAGCACGACGTCGTCCTTAACTGGAGCACAGAGTGGATTTGGACAGGGGCGTTTATCCTTATTTGATTATGAGTGTGTCCCTTTATCTGTTCCTTCTGTTCCCCTTTCCTACTAACGTTTTTCACTCCAAGGCTATAAATGAATACATCACGAACTTCTCAAAGGCATGGACCATGTTCCTTATATATGAATTGACAAGGATTCTTTGCTTGTCCAAACTTTAGTCAGACTGGACCTTTTCCTGGGCCCATCTATACACTTTCTTATAAAATCCAGTTTTAGCAAGAACCCCGCTACGTCAGTTTAGCAAGGACACTCCACCATCAGTACTGATCACCCTGGATTATCTGATTGGGTTCCCATCCTCCACCACCCTCCAGTGAGTCTGGTCACCCTGCCCTGTCTTCAGTGAGAATCCCTTAGGTTAGTTTAGCCAGAATCCTCCTTACCCCTGACATCACCTCTTAATAATTCTCCACCTATGGACCCCCAATCTGCTCCTTGGCTATAAATTCCCACTTGCTGTGTTCAGAGTTGGCACAATCCTCTCCCTCACTGCAAAATCCCATTGCGATGGTCCTGAATAAATTGTCCCTTACTGTGCTTTAAGTATCATCAAATAATTTTTCTTGAACAGTATTTTTGCAGGGCCTAGAATCGTATCTTAAGGATCACAGGTACTCAGTAAGTATTTCTGAAACGATAGGACCTGAACTTCCCTCCTGCATTCATTCATCACAGGTGCATGGAAAGTACTGCAGTGGGAGAAACGGGACTATTGTATATAAGGAAGGAAGTGACCTATATCATTAGAGAACTACGAATAAAATGTTTTATAAGCGTGCAAGGGGGGAGAGCTTGCTGCTGACCAGCGGAAACGAAAAGGTCCAAGGCATCTGGCCGGGAGGGCCAAGAATAAGCAAAGGGTGGCGCTGTGTGTTCACAGGGCTCAGGCTGGATTTCACACCGTCGCTGGCACAGGTAAGGAACAGGCCTTGCTGGGAACGTGGACCCTTACAAAGCCAGGATCCACAAGAGAGGGGGAGGCGGGACCCCTATCCTCCAGCATCCCAGAGCGCAAGGCAGGGCCTGGCTGGCAGATGATCCACGGAGGCTCCCACCCCTGTTACTCTCCCTTTTCGTAGGGCCCGCAGGAGAAAGAGCCCTGTCACAGGGGGAATACCCAGGCTGCCTGGTGCCAGGAAGTCTGGCTCGTGGTGCCAGCTGTTTGCAGGAGTTGTCTGGGAATGCCAGCTGTCTGGCAACTGGAGACCCTGGCCCAGGAGAGTCACAGAGAAACCACTTGTCCCAGAGGAGGCCGAGCTCAGTGGCAGCCCCTCTGGCTGGAGGAAGGGGGCCCCGGTCCCAGCTAGCTCATGGTGCGAGCAGCACAGTGATCCCTTGTGTCTGCGGATTATCCTGCTCCGCTATCATAATGACACAGTGAAGCAATCGGTTGCTGACATCTAGACAGAAGGAATAATCTTGAATTTAAGAAAATGAGAGGATCAGAAGCCATTCCGTATAAGAAATTCATGACAACAAAGAGCAGGGGAACAGGTTGAGACAAGGGCGAAATAGCGTTAGGATAAACGATAGCAGGGCAGACTCATCCGCCCGTAAGAGAAAGTGTCTGGGACAGCTTTGTACCAAGCTGTCCTGCATCCCTTCCCACCCACTGATGCCGGCAGTGCTGCAGGATCAGACGACAACCCAAAGCATCCACCCAAAGGTCTCAATGCTCCCTAGGTGGCAGTGCGGGTGCTGGGAACCACTGACCGCAGATCCTTAGAAGGGTTTTGGCCATGGATGGCGTGGGCTGGGGTGGGTGGTTCGAGAAATACTGGTGGGTGAGAGTTGGCCAACTTTGGAAACTTTCTGGACCCAGGAAGTTAGTCAGAGGGAAGAGTCAAGCATGACTCACACTGGAGGCAGATGGTGGCTCCCTGGTGACAAGGGCATGGAGGTGGCTGTTAGGGTTGGGAGTGGCAGAGGAGAGCTGGTGGGCTTTTTCCTTTGTTTGTTTTGTATAATTTATATACCATAAAACTCACCTGTTTTAAATGTGGCGTTCAATGGTTATTAGTACATTTACAGAGTTATGCAAGCATCACCACTGATTTTAGATGACGGGTTGAGCATTTGTGAGGCTGAAGGTGCAGGCCAGGCCTCAGGGCATGCAGCAAACCGGGAGGCCCCTTCACGCCATGGTGGGCTGCAGGCAGGGGCTGGCTGCCAGAGCCGGACTCGCTGGTAGACCTTCGTCCCACATCTGGGACTGTGTTGGCTTGGCGGGTGGAAGTGCAAGGATGGCACAGAAAGGTGCTCAGAGCTAGAGCCCTGAGTGGGGTAGCAGCTGGGCCACTGAGGGGCCAGGTCCCAGGCCAGGGCTGTGCTTTACCTTCTCCTCCCCTCTGTCCTCTGTCTGCTTCTCCCCATCTCCACCCTGGCCTAGGCCAAGTTACTGCCTCTGCCCTAGCCTCCCACCCACCCTCCCCTGCATTACCCTGACAAGTGCGGCAGAATGCCAGCCTGCCCAGAATGTGTCACAGCTTAGCAGTCCTTGTCTGGGCACTGCCGCCAGCCTGGCCTGCCTGTGCCCCTGTTCAGTCTCACCACAGCCATCACAAGGGTCCTCCCTCAGTCCCGGGATGTGCCCTGCCTCTGAGCCATCAGCTGTGCCATTCCTCAGCCTGGAACATTCTTCCCCAGCTCTTCCCACAACTGGCCGCTCTGGTCCTTCAGACTCCCCAGGGAGTCTGCCCCCGTTCAGCCCCTTCCCTGGCACCTTCCGTTTTCCTCCCGAGTACTTGCCATTCTTTGTAACTATCTCTTTGGGTGCATTTTTGTTTACTGTCTGCTTTCTTTTCCCTAAGGCAGGCCCCAGCTCTGAGTCCCTCTCGAGTCCCCAGAGCCTAGCACAGCACCCGGCACTTTGAAGGTGTGCTGTGGGCGTACGTGGATGAATGCATGGAGTTTTAGCCTCGGCTCTTACTAGGCTGTAAAATCTTAGCTACATCTTCTAAATGTCCTTTGGCATCACTTTCCTCTTGTAATAAATGTGGGCAAAACTATCTGTCCCCAATCTCTCAGGGCTAAGGAGAGATGGCAGTTCTTGGCCGTGCTGTTATATGGTCCGGTTGGTTATTCAGGCCTCTGGACAGCCTTGGTTTTCTTCTGACATTGGGACTGTCACTGTAAACTGGTCCTCTGCAGATTGGCACTCCCCGCCGTGCCCCCCGCACTGTGCAAGGCGGCTGGCAGAGAGGGGCTGGAACCCAGTGGGGCTTCCGAGTGTCTCAGCCACACTCTGTCTAGGGGACAAGGTGCTGGTCCTGGCTGCAGCTCCCGGGGATGCCAGCCAGGCCCTGCCCGTGGGTCTCTTTCCACAGAGCCAACAAACAACACCCTTCTTTCCTGTCTTGTGTGGCTTTTCGGCTGGTTAGATTTTCTCATTTCTGGTGTCTGGAACAGGGAGTCCAGTTTCTCTCCTCCCCTTGCTCCCTTCTGCTCCCTCTGTGGGCTCTGGGCCACACTGCCGATCTCTAAGTGATGTTTTAGCATTTCCTTTGTTGTTGTTTTGGTGCTGTGAAGCCTGCCCTGTTAACACCAGGTGCTGAAAGATTAAAACTTATCATCAGTCACCATCATCAAAGCAAGGTGGAGTAGGATGGTTTCAACTAGTCCCAAGTTTCCTGGAGGAATTTGGCCTCTTGTCAATTCTTCTCTCCCCGAGGCGGACATTACTAGCAGAACAAAGTTTTCCTTAGCTGCCCAGTCTTGGGTTTACTCAGTTAAACATCTTATGTAATGGGCTCTGTGCTAAGCACAAGAAAGGGACCAACATTTCTTGACTGATAATATATTAGCTGTTTCTCGCAATTTGACTGTGGGCCTCTAAGAATAGTATATTTTTCTGGAAGCAGGGTTTTAACAACCTAGAAAGCTTAATTAAGCTTTCCTGCTGCATTTTTTTAAATTGAATTAGTAGCAGGGGAGTATTTTTAGAATTGAAGTGATTATTTCATGTAACAGATACATGTCTGAATATTCTTAAACCTCTATATAGGCCAAAACATAGCTAAAGAATTGACTTCACAAGTCTGAAAGTATGAGCAGCTGCTTTTACACACGTCATCACTATCATACCTATTTATTCTAGTCATTCATTATTTATGCTTTCAATTCTTTCTTCCTAAGTACAGGTGAGGTGGGGTTAGAAAGAAAAATTTTTAAAACGCTTTGCAAACACGATAGATATTGGCTTTTCAATTCCCTCTGGTTTTGCTGGTCTAAGTGGGTTCCCTTCCCGGATTTCAATCTCATTTGGGTATTTTCCTCTGTCCGGAGGAACCAGGGTATCACTTAGTAGCGAGTTCACTACATATGACTTTGGATAGTAAACATACCATTAAAAAGTTTTGTTATGAGGAAGCTGCAAGTTAAAAAAGAAAAGCAGCCATTTCACTAAAGCTATAAAGCAGACTTTGTCTCAGCAACTACAGTGAAGGCTCAAGGTGAGGTGCTGGACGGCATGTTTTCAAACGAATGCTCTAGCTCGAATGCACCTTTAAAACTTTAGTTAAAAACACGACATGAAGGTGGTCCAAATAAAACTCTCAGGTTTTTCTAGAAGGATCTTTCTATACAAGTAGAATAAAGATGATTTTAATATCGGTAATGTGGAAAATGCAGTTTGCAAATTATAGCCACCACAGCTCCTGATTAAGATCACTAAAATATGAACATACAGGTAATGGGAGCCCCTGACAGGAGAGGAGGTGATCTGCAGTAGGAATCAGCCACATCTGCACGCCACAGGCTTGGCAGAGGGGCTGAGAGGGATCCTTCAAGAAACCTGAGGGTGAGGTGGGGTGGGGCGTGATGAATTCTATTTGAGGAATTTTCCATATCCTCCGAGGTAGGTTTGCCAATTCAGACACATCAGTGAGATCCACACAAAGATACGGGACTGGGCAAGACTGTCCCAAAGGAAGGTGGCGTGTGAAGACAACTCCTTGGGGTGGCCACAGGCACAGACAAAACTCAAGTTATTTCTTGCTTTCTTTTGATATTTGTGGTATCAGATAGCTCTGTTCTTTAATCACACATTTCTATGTTTACCTTTGCATGAGTTTCAGTATTTCTCCATGTCTCCTCCTCTGCCAAATCCTGCAAATCTAAGGACGTCTCGTAAAGAATCATGCACCATTTCTTCTGAAATTGTATAGTATCTCCTTCCATTAGGGCTTGTTTGGTGATCTGCAAAAAACTCAGGGCTTCCCTTCATCTTCAAATACTCATTTAGCTTAGCCTCCTACAGGGCAAACAGAAGTGGGCTCACTTTCAGTCCATTTTTCTAAATTCTGAGCCTAAGTCCTTCTTGAGAAGAACCATCACCACTACACCCATGGAGACAGAGCCCAGGCCACCCCCAGCCTAGTAGCAATCTTGGCTGCTGGCAGGTGGGTGCCAGGTACCAGCAAATCGGGGCACTGTGAGTTGTAGGACTGTGGTTTGGTAGAGGCAGAGAATACCAATGGGACATTTCTTTCCTTACGTTTGAATTTTCTTTCACTAAGTTAGGTGTGTAATGTTAACCTAAAAAGGGTAGAGAGAAAACATAGGCATCGGTAAAATTATACTTATTTTTGTTTTAAGTAATGCCTTCTTCCAGAAGTGGTGGTATTTTTTTATCATCTCCCCCTCCCCACCCCTTTCTTTTCTCCTTACTGCAATCTCTTTAGTCTTCACACTTCCTAAGTCTCCAGAGTTCCTCAGCCAGGAAAACTCCCTGAAGGGTGTGGTTCGCTCCTCTGCAGCTGACACGCGTCCCCTCTGCTGCCGCTCTGGTCTTTGCGATGCCATTTTCTCGTTGGCGTTGATTTCTGTGAGCTGCTTGTTCTAACTAAAGCTGGATCCCATTTCTTATTTTTGCAGTGACCCCAGATCAGTGTGTGAACTGTTAACATTTTGGCCATGAATCTGATGTAAATCAATGCTGTGAATTTAATATTAAACAAAAGCTTAATTGAGCAAACTCCAGCTCATTTGGTTATTGTTGCTCTTACATACTATGCCAAATGGAAATGTTTCAGGAAAACCTCTGACTGAAAACTGCGCGGCCATGGCACACCGGTCGGTTACACAAACAAAGGTACATTTGGAATTATTAATAAATCCTATTTCAAGGCTGTAGTTGTAAGTGAATTTGACATTAAATAAAAGGATAACGTTTTCCAAGATTGCTCTGTTGAAAAGAGCTGAACTGATCATGTGTGTTTATAACGTAGTAGCAATTTAATACTTGCTTGTAAAAGAATTAATCTCTCATTTGCCTTCTCAAATAGATTGGTACTACATAGAGGAAGAAAGTGGAAGCAATTGACATTTTCAAATACAATAGAAACAAAAAAATTTTTTGAGGTTTAGAAATATATTAAATATACATATAAATATAAACATATTAAGTAATATTTGTAGAAATGTAATACTATGCAATTATTATACACATCTATATTTATTGATATGGATTTTCACATTAGGTAAAGAAAGCAGGTTATAAAAGTGTGCATAGTAACATGTCATTTAAGGCCAGGCGCGGTGGCTCGCACCTGTAACCCTAGCACTCTGGGAGGCTGAGGCAGGAAGATTGCTTAAGGCCAGGAGTTCAACACCAGCCTGAGCAAGGGTAACACCTTCTCTACTAAAAATAGAAAAATTAGCCAGGCATGGTGGCTCAGTCTGGTAGTCCCAGCTACTCAGGAGGCTGAGGCAGAAGAATTGCTGGAGCCCAGGAGTTTGAGGTTGCAGTGAGCTGTGATGACGCCACTGCAGCACTCTAGCTGGGGTGATGGAACTAGACTCTGTCTCAAGGAAAAAAAAGAAAGAAAGAAAGATGAAGGGGATTGCTGGGATTTCAAGCTTTTCTTCATGCTTTCTTCTAGCTTGCAGTATTGCTTCTGTAATAAGAAAAAGGCTACTTTAATATGAATTAGAAACTATTAAAAAAAAAACCCTACATGGATAGAGAATTCCTGCAAAGAGACTGAGATTAAAGTTACTTCTGTACTGACTAAGAAAGAACAGGTCTTCCCTTCTAGGTTAGTCTACCAAGTATTTTTTTTTTAAATGATTGACTTACATAATTAATGTGCAGGACTCAAAAGTAATAGCTCAAAACAAACTTACCTAGATTCTTTCAAATAATAAGATCAGACTAGTAATAACTGGATTTTACATTTTTTCTTTTAAAATTCTTTGCCTGCCCAAAGAATACATACCCAAAGAGAGAAAGATATAACTACTGTATTTTATATACAATTAAAAATATCATTTATTTAAAATCTAGCCATCGTTTTGATCTATTGAATTAAACTGTACAACATCAAAGAGGGTATAATTCTTTGGTCAATAAATGTAACAGTGACTTTTATCAGGTTCAGAGAATTATAAACAGCATTGGGTTGAGTTATTTTTGGAATACCTGATAAAATAAACACCAGTATTTAATAATTATGCTGAAAAGACAGGACCTTTAATAAATAATTCCTCCCTGCACATTTTGTTCTAGACGAAGACTGGTACCAAAATAGTGTTGGAAACCTAGGGAAAAGGCAAATACGTCTTCCAGCTGCTTTACAGAAGAGTACTTCCTAGTACTTTACAGAATTTTGCACTTGATTCTATTTTCAAACACATTAATTTCATGGTGTTTTACTTTCAGCAGATTTTGGTCCTTGTAGGGCCCTCACTGGGATGGCAACTCTTTGATCAGTGAATAAAGAGAGTTGGAAGAATCACCAGGTAGAATTTTTACATTGCTGCAGTATTGGCCTGACGCTGGTGTTAAACAAAACCTACAACCAGGTGAGCTGTTAGCACTGAGTCTCCAACTTCTTCCATCTATCCACACTGACAGCAGTTCCATTCATAGCTTCTGGAAAAAGTATTGGTTTATCAAAAAAGTTTATTAACAAATACGTAAAGTAAGTCACATCACTAGCTTTGATTTTTTAAAATTGAGATATAATTTACATACCATAAATTTTACCCCAATTCAGTGGTTTTTCGTATATTCACATGGTTGTGCAACCATTATTGCTATCCAGTTACAGACCATTTTCATTACCCCAAGAAGAAATTTCATACCTATTAGCAGTCACTACCCATTTTTCCCTCCCCTCAGCCCCTGGCAACCATTAACCTGCCTTCTGTCCCCATGGATTTGCTTATTCCGGACATTTCGTATCAATGGAATCCTACAACATGTGGTCTTTGGTGTCTGGCTCCTTTCTTTTTCATGTCATAATGTTTTCCATGTTGTAGCATGTGTCACTAATTCATTCCTTTATGGCTATATAATATTCCATTATATGGACAGACCACGTTTTATTCATCCATTCATCCACTGATGGGAACTTGAGTTGGCATTATGAATATAAACATTCATGTACAAGTTTTTGTGTGGATGTGTTTTCACTTCCCCTAGGTCCCTGGCAGTGGAATTGCTGGTCATATGGCAACTCTGTTTAACTCTGAGGAACTGCCAGACTGTTTTCCACAACAGTTGAGCTGGCATTATATAGTTCATACGTTCCCACCAGAATTGTATGAAGATTTCTATCTTTCCATATTCTTGTCAACACTTATTGTTGTCCACCTATTTGTTTATAGGCATCCTAGCATGTGTGAGGTGGTATCTCATGGTTTTGACTTGCATTTCCCAATGACTAATGATGTTGAGCATCTTTTCATGTGTTTTTGGACATTTGTATATATTCTTTGGAAAAATTTTTATTCAAATCCTTTGCCCATTTCTAATTTGGAATTTTTTCCTTTAAGAATAAGAGTTCTTTATATTCTGGATACTAGACCCTTCTCAGATTATGATTTGGAATAATTTTTTCCCATTTTCTGAGTTGTCTTTTCACTTTCTTGATAGTGCCCTTTGAGGCACTATGTTTTAAATTTTGATGACATACATACAATTCATCTATTTTTTCTTTGGTTGCTTGTGCTTTCAGTGTCATATCTAAGAAACTATTGCTTAATCCAATGCCACAAAGACTTATACCTAGATTTTCTCTAAGATTTTTATTGTTTTTGTTCTTACATTTTGGTACAAAATCCTATGTTTTTGCACATGGTGTGAAGCAGGAGTTCCAATTTTATTCTCTGGCATGTGGCCATCCCACCAGCACTATTTTTAAAAAAGACTATACATTCCCTCATTGTCTTGAAATCCTTGTCAAAAATATTTGACTATAAATGTAATGGTTGACTTTTGAATTGTCAATTCTATTCCATTGATCTATATGTCTCTCCTTATGCCAGCACCAAAGTCTTAATTGTGGTAGCTTTGGCCAGGCGTGGTGGCTCACGCCTGTAATCCTAGCACTCTGGGAGGCCAAGGCGGGTGGATCACTCAATGTCAGGAGTTCAAAACCAGCCTGAGCAAGAGCGAGATCCCGTCTCTACTATAAATAGAAAGAAATTAATTGGTCAACTAAAAATATATAGAAAAAATTAGCTGGGCATGGTGGTGCATGCCTGTAGTCCCAGTTACTCGGGAGGCTGAGAAAGGAGGATCACTTGAGCCCAGGAGTTTGAGGCTGCTGTGAGCTAGGCTGACACCATGGCACTCTAGCCTCGGCAATAGAGTGAGACTCTGTCTCAAAAAAAAAAAAAAAAAATTATGGTAGCTTTGTAATAAGTTTTGAAATTGGGAAATGTAAATTCTATAACTTTTTTTTCTTCTTTTCAATGCTATTTTGCTATTCTGGATTCCTTGCATTTCCATATTAATTTCAGGATCAGTATGTCCATTTCTGCAAAAGGTGAAGCTGGTACTTTAATAGGGAGTGCATTAAATCTGTTGATCAATTTGGGGAGTATTGCCATCTTAACAATATTGCTCCCAATCCATGAACATGGGATTTCTTTACATTTATCCAAGTTATCTTTCATTTTTCAATGTTTTCTGATTTTTAGTGTATAAGTCTTGACTTCTTTTGTCAAATTTATTCATATTTTATTGTTTACTATTGTAAATGGAATTGTTTTGTTAATTTTCTTTTTGAGTTGTTTGTTGCTAATATATAAAATCAATTGATTTTTTTTTTTTTTTTTTTGAGACAGAGTCTCACTCTGTTGCCCGGGCTGTAGAGTGCCGTGGCATTAGCCTAGCTCACAGCAACCTCAAACTCCTGGGCTCAAGCAATCCTTCTGCCTCAGCCTCCCAAGTAGCTGGG
>CAUYRT010032517.1:0-39011 GCA_963574885.1 Lepilemur ruficaudatus | reverse complement strand
TATAATCTTTTCCACTTAATAAGATAATTTGTTTTTATATCAATAGATCAATATCTATATCATCGTTTTAAATGCCTTTCAAGTCTTTCATTGTAAAGGTGGACCCATTGTACTTACTCAACTTCCTATTCTTGGAAATTCGAGTTGTTTCGATTTTTTTTTTTTTTTTTGGGACAGACTCTCACTCTGTTGCCCGGACTAGAGTGCCATGGCGTCAGCCTAGCTCACAGCAACCTCAAACTCCTGGGCTCAAGCAATCCTTCTGCCTCAGCCTCCCGAGTAGCTGGGACTACAGGCATGCCGCCACCATGCCCAGCTAATTTTTTTACATATATATATTTTTTTAGTTGGCCAATTAATTTCTTTCTATTTTTAGTAGACACGGGGTCTCGCTCTTGCTCAGGCTGGTTTCGCTCTTGCTCCTGACCTTGAGTGATCTTCCTCCTCGGCCTCCCAGAATGCTAGGATTACAGGCTTGAGCCACCACGCCTGGCCACCGATTGTTAAAATACGCTAAATATTTACTTGTAAACCTCCTCCTACTCGATTATCCCTACCTTACGATCTGGAAGGCACTATGAAGTCACAGTTTAAAAGCATGGGCTGTTGAGTGAGAGTCAGCCCTCTGGGATTCAAATGACTGCTACCCTAGTTCCTAGCTGTGCTGCCTCGGGCAAGTTACCTAATATCTGTGTCTCAGTGTCTTCTTCTGTAAAAGGAAGTTATATTTCTACCTTACAGGAGTGTTGTGAAGGTGAAAGGAGGTAATCTATGTAAAGTACTGCACACAGAGCCTGGGGCATGGAAAGTATGCCGTAAAGGTTTAGGTTAGCTCATGTGACTGAGGGAGGCTTGTGTCTACCCATCTCCAACCTCTGTGCCCAGCCCAGAGGCTGATAAGGAGAAGGTGCTTGATGAGTTGCTTGTTTAATGAGTGATTTGCACAGATTGTTGATAACAATATTAAAAGATTATAATCCTAGTCACAGAGACAGGATTAAATTGGAAATCTTTAATCAGAATCTTGAGTCAAGATATTCAAACCTAACAGATGGATTGTAGATAATAATTGTGATAAATTTCATCTTTTTGTTTATTTTCCGTCATTTATTCAGTAGAAGGATAAAGCCCAAAATGTGTCATAAATCACTGAATTGAAAATGCTGCTGTGAAAATTATTTTAAAAAAAGATTTCAAATTAACCATGCTGTCATCTTAAATTTATGAATTGTCATCCTAAATTTGTCACCATAAATTTAGGAAAAATCATATTTTATTCTTTACATTATTAATTAAAACAGTAACAGTTGCTCATTGCATCAATTCAAACAGCATAGAAATATGGAGGGCAGAAAGTGAAAGCTCTCCCTTCTCACCTCCCAGCACTACTCTTAGATGTTGCCACTCTTTGGAGGTGGACTCTTTCACACCTTTCCTGTGCATACGCAAATATGAGTACACACATAACTATTAATACATGTGAGCTCACCCATACAAAGGATAATCATCACTTAATCGTAAGTCACACCACTCTACTTTCGTATTAAAAAATTAACTTCTAAGCAATTTCTATCACAAAAGATGGTCACCAATCTGGTGTTCTTATCCACCAAATCCCAGTGATTTCCCTGGGAGTGGGTAGCTTAGCGTAGGTGGTTAATCACTTAAAAGCAAATGTTTTTGTTCTATTAATAAGGAAGTGAGTATTTAGTGCTTTTTCTTAAACATTCATGGGAATAGATGGGGAAAAACACGTGACCTAAACTAAGATCAGATCAGTCAAAAAATTTCCAAGATCTTGACATTTGACCATAACATTGATCTGCCTATGGCAGAGGAAAGTAAGTGTGGAAAAGAGGGGGAGGACACAGAGGACTGGGAGACAGGCTGGAAATTGTCTGAAAATGTTAAAACAGATTTTTGGTTTCCCGTCATCCCTGATGGCAGGATTTGTTGGTCATTTATTGTTTTATTCATTTTATTTAAAGTCCCCAATCCCTAACCCCAACAGACATGGAAGTGTAAATCTTAGGATTTAAAATTGTATTCTTTGAAGGATTTGGAGAAATTGTGTATTCTTTTGTTCTTTCATAAGAGGTTTTAATTTACTAGTTAAGTCAAATTTCTCAGGCAAAAATACTTAAATTAACATATCTTTCATTACCAAGAGAACAGGGGTCTCCTGGGTAATGAATTATGAATAAAAGCACCTAAAATGAATAGCAATAGTCACTTCAGCTCCTTCGTGGAAGGACGTAGTAAATAAATAAATGTGAAATGAAAAGTGGAAATAAACAGTAATGAAGCTTGCTAATTGTATTGCTTGCTTCTGTTATAACTCATTCATTCTAAAGAAGAAAATAATTAGCTGCTAGGGTATAATTACTATTTTTATAACTCTTGTTCGAATAGATTTAATTGAATTTGTGTAGTGGGAAGAAAGTGGAACTTGGTAAAGCATTTTCCATAATTATCTAGGTTCTATGCTGCTGCAATCTATGTTTAACTCTTTACAAAATGATCCCACAATCAAGATCTCTTTCCTGGCTCCCTCACCAGGAGTTGTAGAACTCCCCTTTACAAGAATAACATTTTGATTTGGGCTTTTTAATTTTATTTCATAATATAAGAGCCTTCATAATTAACTTCCACATCACAAAAAAATAAAGCACAAGGGTTTCACCAGACTCTAGCTCTGATGATCACATGATATCTTTGCTACTCTAGTTCCAAGGAGATGGGGAGTCTTACCCAACTGAAGTTCTGTCTAGCCACCAACATCAGCCCATCCTTACCTGTCCTAGCATCATGCAGGATAACAACTTGCACCTCTCACCTATTGACTGAGACATATGTATCCCCTATAACATCCACTGACTGTGCCTGTGTGCTGCGGTAGCACCGCTGATTTGCTTTATACGTGGTACTTAATTTGATGGCTGAATTAAATAGATAAGTTATCTGGCATTCAAGGCATCAGAATGTATACCAGTGTCAGGAAAAGGAAATTGAGCCTTGACTTCTGAGCTGCAATGACAAGGTTAATTATAACTAGATTCTAATATCAAGTCACCAAGATTGAGACTAATCAGGTGTTGAGTCAAGATAATAAACTAGAGTTGATAATACAGAGAATAATCTACTTTTGAAGAGTGCTTTGCTGGTTTCAAAATGTTTTTAATTATGTTATTTCATTTAAACCTCCAACATCTCTCTGAGGAAGGTATTATTATTTCCATGTATAAATGAAGAGACTGAGGCTGATAGAAATAAATTCCTCTCTCGTGTGGTGATGTTTCCTTCTCCACCTGACTTCAAGACACCTGGTAGATTCTTTTCAAAGAATTAATAAATCAATGATACTAACCACTCAACAGAACATAAACCTACTTTCCAGTTACCATCTCATTTCTCTTTCTTTCTCTCAATTTAGTTTGGAGTAAAATCTACTCAATGTCTCTTCCCTATGTCTCACTAACTCTTCAACCTGCTGATTTGGACTTCCAAGCCCACCCCTCCACCAAAACTGCTCTCAGAAGCATTGTCGCAGACCTCCAAATCACTAAAGGTACGGCATACATTTTTTTGCCATCTTACTTGACATTTCTCCTCCTCCTCTCTGCCCTCATCTTCTGAGAAACCAGTCTTTTGTTTTCCTCCCATGTCTCTAGGTGAGCCTCTCAGTGGGGCTTCCCTTATTTTGTTCAATCCTTTTTGTGATCTCTAGGCTTAATCCCTTGGCTTTCTTATTCTCTATCTACTCTCTGAATGATTTTTATGTAAGTCCAGATTTAGCACCAAAGTTCCAGATTCATACAACCCACTGCCTGCTGGGTCTCCCCATCACGCCTCATCCACCTCCACCCACCTCTGCACCCCTGCTCACCTGATGGGCTCTTTCTGTTGCATTCTGAAACCTCATAGAATCTGGGCAGTCACAGACTTTGAAACATCCCTGCACAGTCAATCAACCCTGATGTCCTCTTGACTTTAATCATCTTTCATATATCTTCCTTCTTCTCCATCCTTATCACCCCTGACTTACAATCAGGCTCTCTGTTTGCTGAGAATACAGGTCCAGATTGCCTCTGAGGCTTGGGGCCATTACTTAGGAGGTGCAATGAAAAAAATTGAGATTTGTGTCCCTCCTGTCACAGCGTTTGGCTCTGGGCATCTATTGCTGCATCTCAATGCGGGATCTTGGTCAGGAATGATGGAAAATTATAAACCACAACTTTCATCTTACCTTCACAGTGGTTTAATTTTATCTTAAAATAGCTACAGAAAAAGATGAGGTGGCAAATGCAAACCATTTCACAAACAGGTATTAGATATGTATTCTGTAATCTGTGCTCGGGCTCTGGGCAACAAAGACAAATGTGGCATAGTCCCTGTCCCCAGCGCACTCACAGCCTAGTGGGAAAGGTAAGTGATGACAATCGGGCATGATAAATGTGACGATGAAAGGTATGAAAAGTGTTCTGTGAGTATTCATTCTGTCTTCACTGCAGTCAACCTGGGAGGTCGGGGGTGGGGGGCGTGGAGGGAGGACAACCTGCCTGAGAAGGTAGAGGAGGGCTTCCAGAAGAAGTGAAAATGCTCTCTACCTTGCAGAAAATTTGCGAGACCATAGCTCTGGATCCTGCCATTGGGGATTCTGGGAATTTGGCCGGCTATTTTCTTAGATGGCAGAATTATCCCAAACAAGTTACATAACCTCTGTGATACCCAATCTCCACATCTCTAAAGTGAAAGTTGGTTTAAATCAGGGGTTGGCAAACCTCTTCTGTACAGGGCCAGATAGTAAATGTGTTGGGCTTTGTGGTCCACACAGCCTCTCTCAGTTTTACTCAACTCTGCCGCTGTAGTGCGCAAGCAGCCACAGACAACACGTAAACAGGTGGGCCTGCCTGTATTCCCATACGACACTATTTGCAAAAACAAGCAGCAGGCTGGATTTGGCCCGCTGGTCTCAATGATATCCATGATGTCTTCCAGATTTACCATTCTATACGTTCATGCAACAGCAGTTCTTAAGTACTTGATATACCTACTTTATGTTGGTTTTTTAAATACACTTTTGGTGTGGTTGATTAGCTTAGTAAATTTAAATGTGGCATTAAAAATGGTAAGATTTGGGGTTTGATCCGTCATGGGTCAGTTAGCATCCTTCTGTTCCATGATCATACATACACATCACAGACTCCAACAAATTCATAGCCCTGCGTGGAGCCACATAGAGCTGTGGGCCTGGACAAATGCCATTCCTCCCTGCTGCTAAGAACACAATCCCAACACGTGCTCCCCTGATGACGGTACAGCAGCGTCCTCTTTACATATAGACCAACAGTATTTAGTTCATATCAAAAGAGCAAACTATTTTTAAGAAAAATTATCAATATAATATATGGCATTGGGAACCTATAAGTAAACAGGTATGTTTCCTTAGGAAAACTCATAATAAACCAAATTGATTTTTATGGCTACTAAGCAAAAGAAGAGTAAAAAAAAATTATACTTTTATACAAATAAGCTAAGGCAGAATCAGAAAACTTTGTATGTCTAAGAAGCCAACAATCCTCCCTCCTTTTCCGATGGTAGACGTTGCTAATCAATCCTTGAACCCCCCACAGCATGTATGTATTCTCTCATAATTCTGAATGAGAGAATGTATTCTCATAATTCTCATAATTCTTCCAAACACATTGAATGTATTCCCATAATTCTTCCAAACACATTGAACCAGGAAGCTATGCCAAGTTGATTGGCATTACAATGCAAGATGAAGTCTATTGTCATATTGCAACAAAAGTTACACCTTATTTTTCCTATTATTTTCTATTCCTACCAACAAGTTATTCTAGCTAAAAAAGATATACATATAACATTGGTGGCAGCAGCTGTAAAATTCAACAATACAAAAATGAAGATAGTATAAATCTCATACAGAGCAGACAAGAGTATAGATCACTGAAAACCTTTTATAGAGAATAACTTGGCATTGTTTATTAGAAGCCTTAAAATGTGCATACTAGTTGGGCACTTGGGAGTTTATTGTATTCTCCCTACTTTTTGGAGTATGTTTGAAACTTTTTATGATGTTTTTAGAGTGTCCAATGAAGATAAAATATCATGGTAGATGATAAGGGATATATTACTACATAAGGTAGAATCTAAAGTAATAAAACAGAACTGAAATAATGAATGTTGCCTAATTATAGAAAGCTTTGTGCCTATGATGATCTAGCATATGAAATTATAAAACAGATTTCATTATTGAAATCATTTTACTAATTTAATATGCATATTAAAGCATTTATATGTACATACTTATAAATGCATTAAATATCTCTGGAAAAATAAATAGAAACTACTAAAAGCAGCTGTCTCCCAGGAGGGAGAATGGATATTTGGAGGAAAAGGGAGGGACAGTTACTTGTCCCTGAATATCCTATTGTTCTTGTTGAATTTTTGTATGTCTTACATGTGTTGCCTTATTAAATAGATAAATAGAATGAGCATGCACTTTGACTCAGCAGTTCTGTTCCTAAAATTCTGTGCTAAGGTAATAATTGAGGATGTAGGTGAAGATTTTGCCTCAAGAAGGTTCATTACAGCATTGTATGTAACAGGAAAGTACTTCAAGCAATTTAAATATATAACATTTAGGAATTGTTTAAATAAGTTGTTATTTCCATATAAAGGAATATTAGCCACTAAAATTATGAAGATGAATTTTTACTAATATATAAAGATGTTTATAATACTGCATTAGGTTTTTTAAAAAGTTAAAAAACAGGATGTATAGTATGACCCTGCTTTTGTAAGAAAATATATATGGACAGTAAAATATTTGAAAGATGTGCATGAAAGTGGTAACAGTGGTTATCTCCTGAAATATGGATGGCTTTCTTTTTTGTCTGCGTATTTTCAAACTTCTCCAATAAATATGTATCAATTTAAAATTAACAAAAGATTATGAAAATGTTTGAGAAAATGCCTAAGGGAATAAAAACAATTTTTCTTTTTTTCCTGTGTGAAAGAACAATCTGAACACAAAGAGAAATATAAAATTTGGCTTTAATGATCAAAGTCAAAGTCAGTATAATAGATAGTGAAATTTTGCCAATGGTATCAAGTCTTTTCAATAGGTTTAGTTACTCCATCATGGTAATGCAAAGAGTGATTTTTTCCCCCAGCGTGTAAATGAGTTTTATAACATTGAAAACTGTTAGACTAACATATTTAGGCTGTAAGTAACAAAGGAGAATGGTGTCTGAAATACCCGAACTAACAACATGGAAACATCAGGCATTTTGAGTGGGAGATTCTTATGAATTAAAATAGGTTATTGGGACCATAGCTGGATGGTGAAAGGTCTTGCATGGCTTGCTTAAGGATTTGTACCTTTCTTGCAAAGACCTGGATGGAGTTGTATTTTGGGATCAAAACTCAAGGTTCCCCCATAAATGATAGTTTAGAGGGGTGAAAATTAAAGACAAGAAGTACACCTGGGTCATTTATTATATAATTGTAATATCTTTAAATGAATTTATCCCAACAAGGATGAACATGTAAACTGTTTAAGTTCAGCTTCAATTTTTTTCCCAGAAAAGGATGTAAGATATATAAATGTAAAAAAACCATTACAATTGCTTTGTAAACTAGTAATAATATATATAATTTAGGGGTATGCTTAATGTTGTATTTTATTGATTAAATAATTAGAAATTATTTTAAATCAGAACTTACTTTACCCTTATCAACTATTCTGTTAGGCAAATTTAGCAAGACTTGGATGTTCATCATAAAACAATACATGCCAACATCCCAAATGCACCTAAATGTAATTCGCTTAATATGTTAGATTCTATAAACCTGCTCAATCATTTCTCTGTGCCTGATAGTCCTTAGCAAGGGAATTCTTAGACACAAAGCCAATCCACACTCTGATAACCCTCAGTTTCTCCCATGAGAGCCCGGGGAAGCACATCCCTGGGGGTGCTGAAACAAAGCAGTAGACTATTTCCCCATTCCTAAATTATTCCATGATTTAAAGAATGTTTTCTCTCCTGATCTAATACCAGAAGCTATAAATAGTCAAACGGTACTATTCTCCTTTAAAAATTGAAAACTGTTGAAAATGTAATTAGGAGATTTTCACCTCTGTCAAATAGTCCAATAGCCAATCCTCAGTTTCCTGTGGTTGGGAGTAAGATAGTGAGATGCAGTACAGAGTCCAAATAGTCAGCTGTTCCCGAAAAGTGCACCTGGATTTAGGTTCACACTGGTCTGGCTCTTTTAGAAATTATAGTTGAATTCATACAATTTTAGGATTTACATGAAATTTCACTTGAATAAATACAGAAGAGCAGCTTCATAATACTCACCTCGTAAAGCTGGATCATTTTAACTCAAGATCCAAATAAATTTTATTGGAGTTTATTTATCTATTTATTTTTGAGATAGGGTTTCACTCTGTTACCTAGACTGGAGTGCAGTGGCGTGATCATAGCTTACTGCAACCTCCAGCTCCTGGGCTCAAGTGAACCTCCGGCCTCGGCCTCCTGAGTAGCTGGGACTACAGATGTGCACCACAACGCCCGTCTAATTTTTTGTAGAGATGGGGGTCTATCTGTGTTGCCCAGGCTGGTCTCAAACTCCTGGCCTCCCAAAGTGCTGGGATTACAGGCCTGAGCCACCAGGTGTGGTCTACTGGAGCATTTATTAAGACCAAAGTTGGCTAGGCACAATGGCTCACAGGTGTAATCCCAGCACTTTGTGAGGCCAAGGTGAAATGATCCCTTGGGGACAGGAGTTTGAGACCAGCCTGGGCAACAGAGACCTCATCTCTACAAAAAATTAAAAAATTAGCCAGGCCTGGTAGTGCACCTATAGTCCCAACTTCTTGGGAAGCTGAGGCAGGGGGATTCCTTGAGCCCAGGAGTTTGGGGCTGCAAACTCCAAAGTTTGGAGCTATGATTGTGTCAGTGCACTCCAGCTTGGGGGACAAAGCCAGACCTGTCTCAAAAACAAAACAAACCAAAAAACCCAAAGTTATTTAGGTGACAAGGTTCTTATTTCTTCTTTTTTCAACTTTAAAATGATACTAGGAAGCCTGAAAGAAACATTGTCTAGAGAATTCAGGACCATCTCAGTTCAGGGTACCATGGCATTTTCTATAAGTGAGCCCTGTACCTTCTTTGGCAGCCTAAAAGAACACTGAAAATATAAAATGATCCAACTATAAATAAGTTATTACTCAAATTTAATTAGCATGGTGTTTTTCTTTTCCTGTACTGGGACAATAAGTTAACCCCTATTACAAAGTGGTAAACAAATTTTTGAAAGTAAAGACATTTCTTTGTGACTTTATTGCCTGTGTTGTCAGGATGAACTAACTGAATATTTCGATTTAGTTAAATGATATCGAAAGCACCATTCTTCCATGTGGTAGCACAAACCTGCAGCTGCTATTACATCATTCCCCTTTGTATCCATGTTAGAGAAACTGTCCTTGGCTTATGTAATGTTTTCCCTTTTCCTGCAAATACCACGGCTCATAAGAAACAGTTTGATTCCTTATAGCTTTCCCCCTGTGATTCCTTTTATATAAAACTTGGTTAAAATTTTTGACATTCGAAGTGATTTTCAGCAAAAAATGTTTAATTTCCCCCAGATTTTCCTTTTAGTTTCAGAGAACAATTTTGTAATCTCAGTATAATGCTGGTCTTTGTGAAGCTCAAGAGACAAAACCAGACACTTGTGAATGCTGCAAATTCCTGTTTTTAATTCCAAAAATAACTGTTGTAACTATTGGTAGTGTTGGTCCTTCCCTCTCTCCCCCCTTTGGCTGGGGATGAGGTGGGAGCTGGAAGTTTGTTGGAACAAACTTTTTGGAATCTTTTTGGAATCTTCTTGGAATTATTCAGCCATAAAAATCTTAGAAATGTTAACTAATGACTTCAATGAGATTTTAAGTTTAAAAACAGCAATTACAAAATCCGTAGATTGTATGCCTCCTGGGGGCTGTGTACCTTCCTTTGGTATTTTTTTTTTTTTTGCATGAAAAGGAATACTCTATTAGATAATGCACTAGTATTGTACTATATCTTCTAAGGGTACATTTAAACATATGTTTATGTTAAACACAGGAACATAAGAGTTAGTTTCCTATTGCATTCCCAAACAGAGATGTTACGATATGTGTATGGTCATCAATCCTTTATTCAAAATTGGGTTTGGACAGACTCTAGTTTATTAAATTTGATCAGTCAGTTTTGTCATATCGTTGCTATAACAGCAGCACAAAGATAAAAATAACCCAAACAGGGTTAGAGAAAAGTCTCTTTGTTAGAGAAAAGTCTACTTACCACAGTTCCCACCTTGATCCTTCCTAGGTTCCTGCTTTCCTAACCCTGATTCTTTGAAAACAAGAAGAAAACAAGCTGAGCCCGTGCTAAGCATCTTCTTGCAAAAAGGCTCATGACAAATGCAGTATTTATAAAAGATTCCACAATTGAAATGTGCAATGATGAGACTTTCAGGAGACCCACAGGGACTTGTGTTCGAGCATTAAAAATCTTTCCTGTGGGAAAAGCATTAAGACAATTTTCTTTGTTTCATTCATTCATTCCATATCAACAAATACTTATTGAGCACTTGTTATGTGCAAAGCAATGTGAGCAACTCAAGGATATGGAAAGTAGTCTCTGTCTTTGAGGAATTTGCAATCCTAAAGAAAAGACAAGATGTGTATACTGCACATTCAAGAACACAGTCAGCCTGTCAAAATTGGATCATCTTATCTGACTCTTCCATATTCAGATGAGAAAACTACAGCTCAGAGAGGTGAAGTGACCTAAGTCAGGTTGCTGGTGTAGACATCATTGGTAGAATGGAAAGAACACCAGTTTTGGAGCAAGCCACTTACTCCATCATTCACTATAAGATCTTACACAAATTTCTTAACCCAGCTGAGCTAGGCCAGACCTCTAAGGGCTGATTCAGTTGGAAGGCAGGTGAAAACAAAAACACAGACCACCTACAGGTCTGCTTTCGCTTAGATTTGCTGTGACCCAGAAATAGGAAATGCAAAGCATATGCACAATATAAAGATGCAAGTGAGCTGATTCAGTGCTGAGAGTCTCTCCCTGATACCTCCTAGACCCTTGGCCAACGTTCAAGGTTAATGCACCCCTTAAGGAGCAATAAACCTGCCTGCCAGGTCAAAAGAGCTCAGAGCCACAATCTCACAGCCTTCCCATATGTCTACTACCATAGTTAGGCACCGCAGTGTTCCATTTCTTATTGCTGTTTTGGGCCTAGAATGGGCAGCATCTACCTACCTGCTAACTTCTAATTTCCTCAACCTCAATATTTAATAATTACATACTTTGTAGGTTTGTTCTGTGCCTTGGGCAAGATGGCTGACGCCATGATCCAACTATGAATAAGTTATTACTCAAATTTAATTAGCATGGTGCTCAACCCGTGAAGCAAGAAAAGGTGCTTCATGCATGGCTTCCTCGGTTGAGGAACTGAAAGGAGGATGCAAATTTCTTCACTCTCCAGCCTAGAATTCTTTCTAATAGACAAATAATGGCAACTGCCATTTATTGGGCATTCACGTTGTGCCAATCGAATGATACAATAAAGGGCAAGATAAAACTATGATTATTTGCAGAAAATACCACATGTCTAGAAATCCTAAGAAATTTGTTTAAATTTATTGGCCTATATGAGTTTATCAAAGGACTGGGTTTACAGCAAATTTACCATAATTGGGAAATTTCTTTATCATGGTAACTACCAGCTCAATAACCCAATAAAAAAGAAATAAATTCCATTTTTGGAATAAATTCCAGCTTTGATCTACAAATCTTCTTTGCAATATATAAAACAAGGTAAACAAATTGAGATATATACCATGTTATTATACAGAAAACCAATTTTCACCAAGTAATGTTATTTACTATTTGTTAAATATTGAAATTCTACACTAACAAAGAAACTGTCAGTTGTGATGTTGAGCTAGTCCCCAGAATTTCCCCAGGAAATCCTAAAACAAAGTGTAAATTATTAAACTAATTAAATAATTAAAGCAGTGTGAGACACGGAGAAATAAGTGTAACGTATGATACATTATCACAAAATTAGGGAAATATTTAATTCCTAATTATATTTAAATAATTGCCAGTATAACTAGCTAACAATTAAAAACAAAACAAAAACTTGAGGCTCTGACTGGAGGGGAGAGGGGGGCAAGGGCAATGTATGTAACCTTAACATTTGTACCACCATAATATGCTGAAATGAAAAAAAAACAAAAAAACAAAAAGTGATTTAGACCAGCTCTGACACCACATACCAGAATAAGATCCTAGTGGATTAAAGAGTTAAATATTAGCTTTACTTTTCAGCAAAGCTAGGAGAAAAAAGAATCAAATATTTATGAAATCTTCAGAAGGATAGCATTTTTGAAACAATTATGGTGGCAACAATGGAAATCACAGAAGAAAAAACAGCAAAACATCAAAAAAATGACTAACATAATAAACTAATAATGATTGTAACATACAAGAAGAGAAACATGAATGGGAAACATTTGTTATTAATGGGATAGAAAGGTATATATAACAAAGAACTTACTTAAATCTTCAAAAACATTAAAACCTCCAGAGATAGATGGTCAGAGGACATAAACATACTATTCACATATGAAGAAATTCAAGTAAATTACATGCATAGAAAGTTCTTGGAATGATATTTACAATAGAAAAAACTGGAAACAAAAAAAAGCCCAATATAAATTACAGTACATCAACTCAACAGACTGTAACATAGTCATTAGAATTGTAATTATGAAAACTGCAAAAATTTCCTATTATTTAATGGTGGAGGGGAGAACAATAATAATTCCACTTATTGTGCATATTATGCACATAGAAAAAGACAAAAATGAAAATTGCTATGACATAGAATAATAATTGTTTTCCTGTAAATAAAATTGGGGTGGGACAGCTATCCTAGTTGTTGAACATTACAGATTTTAACACCTATTGTATTTTCAACATACAGATGAAAGCAAAAGGTTTAATAGGAGAAACCAGGAATATTAGTGTCACATGGTAAGTTATTCAGCTTCCTAGAGTTAGGATCTTTCACCATGCCAGAACCTTACAGAGAACGCTCACGTTTCCCAAAGGTGCTGCCGAAGGTGAGGAACCCACTGTGAAAGTTACCAGGTGTGTACAATTATTGCCACACCTTTGTCCACGAAGCCTTATTCTGGGATGTCGGTGTCATCTGTTTGTCTTCCTCCTTCCTGATACTTTATTTTTACCACAGTGATTCTTTTAAGTGTTTGCCTGGATTTAGACAAATGTCTTCATCTATTATAAGTGAATTTATTTCTTGTATGTAATTCCTAATATATTTCAATTTCCTATTTACCATCCTTTGCCTTCTCTTTACTGCTTCCCATAGAAAAGGCATAGTTTAGACTAGGAGTTAATGGCTCAAATAATAGACATGGTTTCAAATCTGGCTCAGTTGTGATCTTGGGCAAATTACCTATTTGCAAACCTCAGATAACTTTATAAGGTGGAAATAATAACACTTCGTTGGGTAGTTATGAGACTTAAAAGAGATAATTGATATAATGTGTTTCCTATTATAGTATTGTAAACTCTCAGGTAATGACATGAATATGTCACTTGAAATATTTTGCAAAATTTTTAATTATTAAGAAAAACTCACAACCTTAAAATGGTTCTTCTACCTCTTTCAACACACTTGGTAGATCACTATAAAAGAGTCATGACTGAGTTTCCTTTATTTTGCTGTCCTGTATTTACCTGTTTAACGATACCTCGAATCCTTTATGGAATGGAATCATGTATAAATAAATCACTCAAGTTTCCTTAATCACAGCACCTATATGAAACGTTTCATTTACTAAAGTTGGAGAGAAGACAAAGAGGAAAATGCATTTATTCAATCCTGGCCTTATGACTTTAATAGTCCAACAACCCCATTTCAACTACTGAAGGCTGTGGAATGATCAAAACCAAACTACAGAACTATTTGACATAGTTCATATTTAAGCTTTTGAAAATGAAAATGAATCTCAGTTGAAAAGTTCAGGTAGGGAGAAAGGGGCATTTTTAAAGGAATTAAATGTTGCGGAGTTCAGGTTCAAAGCAACTACTCATAGCAGAAAATCAAGGCTCTCCCTGTTGTGTTAGGCAGTGACAGCAACCAGGGTATAGGTTTTTTATATATGTATTTTTTAAACTTGAAATCGGTAAGTGTAATATGAGCACTACTTGCACTTTATTTGAATTTATTTGAATTTCAACAGCTACCAACAGATGTGCTTCACATGAATAGGCCCCAATTCCCAAATAGCACAGCATTTCAAATCTATTTTAGATTCTGAAATGAGAGCCTGTTCCAGGAAGACGCTCTGAACCTTTTTCCCAGCTGCAGAAATAACTCCTCCTGTTGCCCCTCTGACCTACACCAAGGGAAGCCGCTTGAAAAGATGTTCTTTGGTCAACAATCATTTTACCATTGCAACCCACAAATGGAAAAATAAACTGTTGGCTCCTCTTCAGAAAACCTATTCTCACATCCTCCAGAACCAGGTAGATAAATAAAGGAAGCCATAGAGTCCTTTTAATTCCTGTCTCATTTTCCAAAATGATCTTGATTCTTTTTGTTTCCTCGGGGAGGCCTGTTGTTCATGGTGCTTATAAAATGGGGTTTATCTACCAATAGTTAGTTGCTATTAATCTTCCCCCAAATACTTTAATCCCTCCAGGTAGGTTTCAGGACCACCCTTCCCCCAGCCTCCCAATTCCTTGGGCCTTTGCTCCACTGGCTGTAATTCCTGTTCACCTAAACCAATTCCCTTTCCCTTCCGCTGGCTCCCGGCCCTTAACATTAGGATGTACAAGCCCTTCTCATTTGAAAGTAAAAACTTCTCACCTGAATTCTCCTCCAGCTATTGCCCTATCTTGTTTCTTCTTTTTACACTCAAGATTCAGAGCTGATGAAATTTCTATTAAGTCAAATGGAATCTCTGACTTTTCTCTCAGACATAATAATGGTCTATATTGGGTGCCTCTTTGTGCTAGGCACTCTTATAGGCCTTTAAAAACACATTTTCTTGATTAAAAAAATACATGAATAATGTATGTTCATTAGAAGAAGACAAACAATACAGAAACAGCTAAGGACAGCATCAATGCCTCCCCTACCCACCAGTTTCCATGTCTTACTCATCACATCCACCCCCAGGAGGTAGGAATTATTGACTCTGTTTTGCAGATGAGAAAACCAAAGCTGAGAAAGGCTCAGGCAGTCCCTGTCGAGTTTCAAAGAAAGAACTTTGGGGTCAGGTTGCCTGGGTTCATTTCCTGGCTTTGCCATTTACTACGCGTCCATCAGCAAATTACTTAATGTTTCCGCACCTCAGTTTTCTCATCTGCTAACCAGGACTAATGAAAGGACCTAGTGCACAGGGTTGTGGTCGGGATGTAATGTGCCCAAACATGAATGTGTTGGAATAAACCTCACTTGGTTGTGGCAAATGACTTTTTAGTGTGTTAGTGGATCTTGCTTATGTTTTACTCAGTATTTTTATACCAATATTCACAAGTAAGACTAAAAAGTCCTTTAGTTGTAGCCTGTTTGTTAAGTTATAGTATGTGAAGTTTCTAATATTATTTCTTTTTTGACCCAAGAGTTGATTATTTATATCAGCTATTATAGAACCATTCCCAGAACACGTTGTCCACATTATTTCTACTTTTTGCAATGAGTTTTTTTTAATGTGGCCTTATAAATGATCAATTTTTTGTGAAGGTCCTGTGGGCACTTGAAAAGAAAGAGTATTTTCAGGATGTGGAGTCCCATAGAGCAAAAATAATGAGAGCTAATATTCATTAAATACTACGTGCTAAGATTTGTTCTTTATAACAATTCTGTGAGGTAGGCACTATTATTATGCCCATTTTATAGATAAGGAGACTTAGGTACAAAAAAGTAACTGAGGTGCAAGTCACAAGGTTATTTAGTAAATAAATGCAGCTTGGTATTTGGACCCACCACTCTTAAGCACTACACTTTGCTATATCTCATTTATATGCAATATCAACCTCATTAACATCTTTTAGGTGTTCAATCTTATTTTACCTTTGATATTCTGTCATGTACTAAGAAAGATAAAGTCATCTTCTACTATTGAATTTCTATCCTCCTCATATTTCTGTAAGGGATATGTGTATGTCTGTGTTTTAATGCTTCCTTCAGGAAACTCAGCTGATTCAGTAATTTAAACAGCATCTTCAAGGAGCTCTTCTTGTCTGGATAAATGGTCAGACTTTTAGTTTTTTCCCCCTATCTGCCTGTGCTCCTCTCCATGATGGTGTTGGGGTGCATAGGGAGGGGGATAGTTTTGTGATCTCCTGGCTATAGGGAAGGGGAGATTTGCCCAGTGCTTAGCTCCTTGGGGCTCCATGACAAGAATGCCCCTTGTCTACATGGATCCTGGGCATTTTGCCGGCCTTGATGCTAAAGTCCTTGGCTGTTGAGGGTAAGGGCTCTTTCCCCACTGATTCTGCCCCACTTGGGGAAGCTCCTAAGCTCTAATTGTGAGTCTCATTCATTGCCAGCCTGGGGATGCTTTATCACCTTTGCTTCCTCCAGCCAGTTTCTGAGTTATGGTTGGGACTGCTGTGTCTTTTCCTCACTGCAAGAATCAAGGGCAGCTCAGAGTACCCACTCAGGGCTTTTCTTAGTCCATCAGACTGTGCTGCTGCTTCATCCCTGCTCTGACCACCTCTGGCATGTGAAGCCACAGTTCATGGTGGACCTTTCCTGTGGGAAATGGGGCAAAAGCCCCTGAGGTCTCAGCTTTCTCTCAGTCCATCCTCTGCTCCCCACTCTGGACTTTAATCCAAAGAAGGGAGGTCAGGAGACATGTGTCTCACCTCCAACTCTACTTCACACTCTCCTATAGGGCTGGTGGGAAGGAGGGATCTCATTTCATTCTCCTGTATTGAGGGACTTGACTTTTTTCTCTACCTCTGTTTCTTCAGCTTTAATGTGCAGGTGAATCACTTGGGGATCTTGTTAAAATGCCAACCTACAGCAAAACTGATCTTCGACAAAGTTGACAAAAACATATGCTGGGGAAAGGACACCATTTTCAATAAATAGTGCTGGGAAAATTAGATTTCCATATGCAGAAGAATGAAACTGGATCCCTATCTCTCATCATATACAAAAATCAACTCAAGATGGATTAAAGACTTAAATGTAAGACCTGAAACTATCAAAATCCTAGACGAAAACCTAGGGAAAACTCTTCTGGACATTGATCTAGGCAAAGAATTCATGACTGAGACCTCAAAAGCACAAGCAACAAAAATAAAAACAGACAACTGGGACTTAATTAAACTAAAAAACTTCTATATAGGAAAAGAAATAATCAACAGAGTGGACAGAGAACCTGCAGAATGGGAGAAAATACTTGCACACTGTGCAACTGACAGGGGACTGATACCCAGAATTTACAAGAAACTCAAACAACTCCACAACAACAGAAAACAAACAACCTCATTCAAATGTGGGCAAAGGACAAGGGTAAACATTTTTTTAAGAGAAGACATACAAATGGCCAACAAACATATGAAAAAATGCTCAACATCACTAATCATCAGAGAAATGCAAATTAAAACCACAATGAGATACCATCTTATACCAATCAGAATTATTATTAAAAAGTAAAAAAATAAATAACAGATGTTGGTGAGGATATGGAGAAAAAGGAAAGCTTTTGCACTGTTTGTGAGAATGTAAATTAGTACAACCTCTATTGAGAAAAGTATGGAGATTTATCAAAGAACTAAAAATAGAACCATCATTTCAATCCAGCAATCCCACCACTGGGTATCTACCCAAAAGAAAAAAGATTATACAAAAAATATACCTGTACTCATGTGTCTATTGCAGCGCTATTCACAATGGCAAAGATATGGAATCAATGTAAGTGTCCATCAATGGATGATTGGATAAAGAAAATGTGTGTCCACATACACGTGTCCATACACACACACACACAGGAACACTATTCAGCCTCATAAAAAGATAAAATCATGTGTTTTGTAGCAATATAGATGGAACTAATAGCCATTATCATAAGTAAAACTCAGAAACAGAAAGTCAAATACACGTGTTCTCACTTATAAGTGGGAGCTAAATAATGTGTACACATATAGAATGTGGAATAATAGACACTGGAGATTTGAAAGGGAGGGGAGGGGTAAGAGATGAGAAATTACTTAATGGGTACCATGTACATTATTCAGGTGATGCTAACACTAAAAGCCCAAACTTCACCACTACCCAATCTATCCATGTAAAAAAATTGCACTTGGACCCTTTAAATTTATGCAAATAAAAAACACAGACTCTAATTCAGGAGAAGGAGGCCTGAGATTCTGCTTTTCTAACAAGCTCCCGGGGAAGTCTGATGCTGCTGGTCTGTGGACCACACTTTGGGTAGGAAGCTCTACATCATACCCTTCTCCTTCTGAGAGGCATCCTCCCTCCCCTCTTTCCTGGGCTTTAATGACAGAGTGGCTGCTGGGGAACATGACTTGTGAGGACAAGGAATTAAAATCACTATCCTGCCACTAGTGTAAACACATCCAGTTAACATTTTCAAACATTATCTCTGTAACATATGTCGTTAATTTAATCCTTATTTACCCCTGTGTTTATGTTTTTTATTTTTATTTTTTTGAGACAGAGTCTTACTCTGTTGACCCGGCTAGAGTGCCGTGGCGTCAGCCTAGCTCACGGCAACCTCAAACTCCTGGGCTCAGGCGATCCTCCTGCCTCAGCCTCCCGAGTAGCTGGGACTACAGGCATGCGCCACCATGCTTGGTTAATTTTTTCTATATATTTTTAGTTGGCCAATTAATTTCTTTCTATTTATGGTAGAGACGGGGTGTCGCTCTTGCTCAGGCTGGTTTCAAACTCCTGACCTTGAGCGATCCGCCTGCCTCGGCCTCCCAGAGTGCTAGGATTACAGGCGTGAGCCACCGCGCCCGGCCCCCTGTGTTTAGATAGCAACTGAAAAACAGAAAGAAATCTTAGGCTCTAAGAGGTTAAACATTTGCTCAAAGTCATAAGAGGTCACACTATTCTTTTTCATCTGCCCCATCTGTTATCAAAAGAAAAGTATGATTCTTATCTTTTTTTTTCCTTGTGTATACTCACTAAATAGTAGAGAAGCTGGCCGGGCGCGGTGGCTCACGCCTGTAATCCTAGCACTCTGGGAGGCCGAGGCAGGCGGATAGCTCAAGGTCAGGAGTTCAAAACCAGCCTGAGCAAGAGTGACACCCCGTCTCTACTAAAAATAGAAAGAAATTAATTGGCCAACTAAAAATATATAGAAAAAAAATTAGCCGGGCATGGTGGCACATGCCTGTAGCCCCAGCCACTTGGGAGGCTGAGGCAGAAGGATCGCTTGAACCCAGGAGTTTGAGGTTGCTGTGAGCTAGGCTGACGCCATGGCATTCACTCTAGCCCGGGCAACACAGTGAGACTCTGTCTCTACAAAAAAAAAAAAAATAGTAGAGATGCTTATATTTTGATCCCACTTTTTATTATACAAATTTTCACACATGTATAGAAATATGAGTATAGGATTAAACACTCATATATATTCTACCTAGCTAACATTTGCCATATTTTCTTTCCTGCCTCTTTCCCTCCCTACCCAACCCCCAATAAATTTAATTGTTGTTTTTGGTGTAGTTGAACTTTATGAAGGTAAGTTGCCTGTGTCATAACACTTGGCCCCTAAATACGGGCATGCCTTCTCTGAGAATGAGGATGTTGTTTTCTATACCCAGCAACAGTGCTGTTATCGGGGCAATTATCTCAGACCTTCTCCCTTTCCTCTCACCATGTCCTTTACCTCTTGCTTTGTCGCACTGTCTGCCTGGCTCCTCCCCTTCTTGGCTCATCTGTTTCTGCCCTCTTCTTTCTAAACTCTGCGAGCATGATCCATTTAGGATCAATTCATCACTAAACATCTGTCACCTCCCTGCCACCTAGAAGTGTGTCAATAAGTGTACACTTGCTGCTTTTCCTGTGCTATTTGGATTTGATGATAGAATCTGGTTTCCTGGTTTTGACTAATGATGATAATATCTTTTCTCAGTATTCTTGCATTTCAGTATTTAGTGTGTGTTTGAATAACAAATTCAAGTATTTTTATGTGTACTATGATTACCCAATATTCTAAAAAGTTCTGAATTGTCATCTTGAAACATATGCAAAGAATTATATGCTATATTAAAATTTGAAAAGAACAAAGGAACACCATACTTGTAGAGAAACACTTTCTCTACCTCCACACTCCTCAAAAGGAAAAAGAAAATAACAATTGACAACCCAAACCTTCTATCACATAAATAAATCTTTCTTCTACTTATACTTCAAAAACCTTTCAATAAAGTAGAATAAAAATGGGACAGTAATTAGGTTGATATAGTTGGATATGCAACCTAATCTATATCCAAACAGGATAAATTAAAGAAGATGAAGTTTATAACTAGAAATGCTTTATTTGAAAGGAAAACTAGTTTGACACTCATAAAAATGTTGCTGTTTCTAAAATAAAAATGATCAAAAAGAGGGATTATTTTAAAATGGCAACTCTGAAGAAAATACTAGGAATTAGAGCTAAACTGTTCATCATTCTGCCAGGGGTGTAGCTGTCTGAAAGAACTTTTATAAAAGATGGAAAAATTTGATGAAAAAATAAATGGTCTTATGGTTGATATCAAGGCACTTTGTTTTTTAAGATCCTACTATTTTTTAAAAGATTCAATAATATTTCATTTTCAATTTTCCATGATTAACTAAATTTTATTCATTTACTATAGTATCAATTTCATTATTTTTAAATAATTAATTTTATCAAAATTAGGCTAGGATGATTATATGTAACATTTAGATATTCTAAACATTTTGCATGTTTTCTATATTTTTAAATTTTGAATTTAAAAAGTATTAGTTATTTAGTTTCATTCTTTTATTTTTTTCATTCTGAACGCTTCTAAAATAAAAGTCTGGAATAAATACTGGTGTTTCGGTACTGTGTAACATAAACCTTGTAATGGTGGTTGTATCTGTTAGGCTGAACCCAGAGGCTGGTTGGAGTTTCTCTGGGAACGTTCCCTTTAAACTGGCCCCACTCCTTTGAGAGCCCAACCAAACCCACCCATAAAAGCCCCAGACTGCAGCCATTTCCGGGCTGACACCATTTTGGCCTCAGCCAGTCTGTAGGTAGATGTTGAAATAAACCTTTTAACCTTCATCTCAGCCTTGTGTGTTCCGCCCTCGAGGATCTAACAATGTCATTTTGCTTCTGCTTTGCATTTACTGGTGGGACCCTTGGAACTAGCCAGGACAGAGATCCATTCACATACCTGTGGCTCTGCCTAGCCCTGACTGATTTGGGTCACCCCTCTGTGAACAAATGTGAACTTAAAAGAGCCAGTCTTTTAGGATGGATCCTGAGTGGCTAAGTGGGCCTGCATTTAAAATAGAGCCAAACGGCCATGTGCTGAATAGAGGTCACACACATACTCTTGAGTTCCCTGAAAAACTCATATATCTATTCAACTTTGGGACTTCCAGAACTCACCTGAACCAGCCAATCAGAGCTCACCTAAACTAAGCAATCAAGGCTCAGCTGCCTCAACCAATCAGAACCATGGGAGTTTGACACCTTCATTTGCATAACTGGACCTTACTGGGAACCCAGGCAAGGACTTTCTCTATAAAAGCCAAATATGCCCTTTGTTCTGTGGAATGCCTTTCTTTTATGCTGAAGGCTGCATCTCCTTGGTTTGTGAACTGTTTTCTAGACTAAGTCTCTTTTCTTCCAGATTCCTTTTGTTCACACCTGCCATCTGACGCTTGGGGCCAGTCTGCCAGGCCAGGACTCTACACAGACCTTTTAGCCTCTTACAGTGTCACCAGGCACAATAATGTATATTTGCTTTCTATGAGCAATGTATTAGTAGAAAATGATTAAGTCATAATTACTAACTTTCCCAGAGTAAATCATTACCCTTGTCCTGGTAACTCAAATATTTTTCTCCTCACTTGACTATATTTATATTTCTAAGAGGCGGTAACGATGACTGCAGCCATAAAGCTATTTGTTGAATCACTTAAAGCCTCTTTTTGATCATTCCCTTTGCAAACACAGTTTGATGAGCTTTCTAAGGGAAAAAGAGGAAATTAACAAAGTGTACATCTTCTCTTGTTTACCAACATTCTTTTGAGTCTTAAGGAAGTAATATATTGTATTGAGACCCTCAGCTTTCTAAACTGGGTGGCCTAGTTCTAAGAACTATAGTTCTGTATGTTAAATCATGATACAAACAAGATTGTTTGAAGAATTTAAGAGTGAGGGATCACTTTCAAAACAAGTAAGAACTGGAAAATAAAATTTGAGGAATCAAAGAAAAACAGACTATACAATTCACAGGCTCTCTTCATTCATCTTGTATTAAGTTTATCTTTTAAAACATCATGCCTTTTCTGTTTCCCAGAGATTTTAAACACTTTACAATTCTATGATTTGCAGATTTGTGGCTAAATTGTACTCTTCCCAAGAAGCCATCTTTCTTCCCTCCCTTACTCATTTTTTCTTAAATCCTTTTTCTCCCTCTTCTTCTCCCTCTCCCTTTCCTCTGTCTCTTTCTCCACAACTCTATTTCTGACTCTAGTTGACCAGACATTTCAGAGATTTTATGTTAGCTCTCTTTATTCCTCCCCTTTAAAAAAAAAATTTATAGTCAGAATATTTTAGGCCCCAAGGTTGAAATTGTATTTTGTTCTTTTTCATTAGTTTCTAGTCCATACTCTAGGACACAAGCAGCATGGAATCCCAAAAGAAAATAACATTTCACACAGAACTCAAAGAATACAATTACTCACTTCACAATTTTGAAAAATATCTTTTCCGTATTTTTGATCAGCTAATATATGTATACCCTTCTTCTAGGCACTTTAAGGGAGAGAAAATAGTATATAGGATCTGTGACATTAAGATATATGAAATTCTAAAAGTATCTGCCTTCCCCTTTTACCCAAAGGTAGTGGTCTTAGACCTTGGCCCTAGAAGACAGACCCAGCTTTCAGACTCCTGTCACTGGTTTAGATCACTTATTGCCCTGCGTTGTGCTACCCCCATGTCATTCCCCTCGTTTCTCAAGGATTTTAGTTCGTGGCTCATTCTCACTTTTCTCTGGTCTTAGCTTAAAGTGATTTCAATATATGTATAGGCTATTCTTCCCACCCTGGCCTCTTGGTCCATTGACAACCTCCCCTGCAATGACCATGTCTTTAATTTGCCTCTTTAGAGTCCAGCGTGGATGGATGAGTATGATTCTGACCAATCCCCCGCAGGCCACTCTCAGACCACTATCTCATCCTTCTAGCTTAACCTCCCTGGTACTTTACCCCAGCTACCCTTCAACACCCTGGATCTTCCAACACATTGATCAGACTGCCTTTTAACTGACCTATCCCTATATGTCCTCTGTTCTTCCAGCTTAAATTCTAAGATCAATTATTATAATCATTCCCTTGCCCTTCTTTCTTCAGCTCTCACTAAATCCAACTCTGCTTTTTCATGCTGCAACTGTAAGTTGAATGTGGCTTACATTCAACTAAAAAATTCACAACCATGCTGGTGAGCCTCACTTCAAATTCAGGACCTTACTGCTGTCTGACAATCACACCTTATGTCATAGTCCAGTCACTACTCTCCAGACAACTATGTCATACCTTCTTCTCTGTCCTCAGACTCCCACTGCCTCTTGCCCCATCGTCATGCTCATTTGACAATCTTGCTTTCTATTTCACTGAGAACATTAAAGCAACCAGAAGAGAATTTCATAGATCTCACCATCACTTCCACCCACCTACCAGCATCCACACCCTCATACTTTGCCTTATTACTGGCTATGATTGCTGAGCCTGTCATGCTCCTAGCTAAAGCTGACTCCTCCTCCACTCAGGTACTAGATTCCACCTCCTCTCATCTACTCAAGGAAATCCCTCCAATACTTCTTTCTATCGCCTATATCATTAGTTTTTGCTTCCTACTGGATCATTCACATTAACAAATACACATGCTTCTTCCCCCATTTTAAAATCATTTTTCTTTGACTCATTTCACCACCAGCCATTATCCCATTTCTTTGAAGCAAAACTTCTCAAAAGACTCATGTATACATGCAGTCTTCACTTTCTCCTTTCCCATTTTCTCTTAAACTTATACAAACCAAGCTGTCACCCTACCACTCCACCAAAACTGTTCTTGTCAAGTCAGGACCCCAATTCTTTGTTTTCCCTTTGGAGCAAAATTCTTCAGAAGAATTGTCAATTTTCACTGTGTCCAATTTCCTTTCTCCCATCCTCTTTAAAATCTACCACTCCACTGAAAGAGCTCTTGTTGAGTCATCAGCAACTCTTTTGTTATAAAATCCAGTGGTTCTCAGACCCCATCTTAATTGACCTATCAGCATCACCTGACACAGTCAAACACCTTCCTGTACACATTTGGCTTCCAGCACATTGCACTCTCTTGGTTTCACTCGTACCTCACTGGTCTCTCCTCAGTCTCCTTTGCTAGTTTTTCCTCTTCTTCTTGACCTTGTAATTTTGGAGGCCACAGGGCTCAGTTCATCAATATCGACTTGCTTGGTGATCTTATCCAGCCCTTTGGAATTAAATACCAGGTAAGCTAATTATTCCTAGATGTGTAACCTTGTCCCAGACCTCTTGTGAGTTCTAAACTCATAATGCCTACTTGGCATCTTAGTCCATTTTGCATTGCGATAAAGGAATACCTGACACTGGGTAATTTATAAAGAAAAGGGGTTTAATTGGCTCATGGTTCTGCAGGCTATACAAGAGGCATGGAGACAGCATCAACTTATGGTGAGGGCTTAAGGGAGTTTCCAATCAAGGCAGAAGGTGAAGGGGGAGCAGGCATATCACATAGCAAGGAAAGGAACAAGAGAGAGAAAAGGAGGTGACAGTCTCTTTTAAACAACCACCTCTCTTATGAACAAATAGAGGGAGAACTCAACTCATTACCGTAGGGATGGTCATTCATGAGGGGTCCACCCCCATGACACAAACACCTCCTACCAGGCCCCACCTCCAACACTGGGGATCAAATGTCTACATGAGGTTTGTAGGGGACAAATATCCGAACTATACCACTTGGTCTCTCAACTCTGTTGTTCAACAGTCATCTCAAACTTAACGTGTTCAAAAGCAAACAATTTTCCTACAAAGGTCTGCCCTGTCACAACCTTCCTCATCTCTGCTTCTGGTAACTTCATCCTACCAATTGCTCAGGTCAAAATCCTTGGAGTCATCCTTGACTTCTCTTTTACTCCATGCTATGGCTTGGATGTGGTTTGTCCCTACAAAATGCACATTAAAATTTAATTGCCAATGTAACAGTGTTGGGAGGTGGGACCTTTAAGAGGTGATTAGGTCATTAAGATGGATTAATGTTTTTCTTGCAAAACTTTTTTCTCAAGGGAATGGATTAATTCTTGAGAGAATAGGTTGTTATAAAGCGGTTCAGCTTCCTTTGTCCCTTCTCTTTCATGTGCCCTTGCTTCCCTTTCCACTTTTCCACCACTCTGATTCACAGCATGGCATCTTGGACTTCCCAGGCTCCAGAATTATGAGCTAAACTTCTTTAAAAATTCCCAGTCTCAGGTATTCCATTACAGCAACAGAAAGTGCACTAAGACACCATGTAGCCAATTCATCATGAAATCATACTGGCTTTACCATCATACTCTATCCACTGTACATCTCCATTGCTACTACTTAGTATGAGAAACATCTTTCACCTAGATTACTGTAACAGCCTCCTAAAAGATCTCACTAAATCTACCATTGCTCCCACACAGGCTATTTTTCACCTAAAAGCCAGAGTGAGCCATGCAAATTTAAGTCAGATTTTGTGTCCTTTGCTCAAAAGCATATAATGGTTTCCTGTTTAAGAATAAAAGTGAAATTTCTTACAGTATCATACAAGACCCTACTTAATCTAGCCTCTCTCATTCACTGTCCTCCAGCCACACTGGCCTCCTTGTTCCTTGAACACCCCAGGCAAGCTCCTGTCTTATGGCCTCTGCTTAGCTTTTCTCTCTTCCTGGAATGCTCTTCTCCAAGATTTCCACTTAGCTAACTCCCTCAACTTCTCTGAGTCTTTGCCAAAATCTCATCTTTCCAATGAGGCTTCTTCTGACCACCCTATTTAATACTACAATCTGTTACCCATTCCCTATCCTCAGAACTCTCAGTCCCTTTACTCTATTTATTATTTTTTTTCCTATAGCACTTACAGCTTTCCAATATACTATATGGTTTACTTGTTATTGTTATCATTTTTTGTCTTTCTCCCCTGCTAAAATGTAAATTCCAAGAGGGAAGAAATCTTTGTTCTGTTCACTGATACATCCTAAGGGTCTATAAGAGTGTCAGGCACACAGCAGGTACACAATATTTTTGAATGTTTAATAAATATAAAAAATTGATTATGTGTTCCTTGAAGGTTTGGTAGTATTTGTCTCAAAATCATTTGATCCTCATGCTATTTTTGTGGAATGATGTTTTTCAAACCCCTGATTCAATTTATTTATTGTTTCTAGGTCTATTTAGGTTTTCTATTGCATTTCAGTCAGTGTTGATAAGTTACACATTTCTATGAAGTCATATGTTTCATCTAAGTTTCAAAATGTATTGGCATAAAATTGTCCAACATGTTTTATTGTATTTCTTTAAATCACTACTGTGACTATATTTTTCATCCCAAATATTATTCATATTCTCTTTTATCATCAATCTTTGGTTGATATTCTATGTTGTCTTTCATAAGTTTTTCCTATTTATCATTATTTTTACTTTCTTTGGCCTAGCTCTGTTGGTCTTTTACATATTATTCAAGTTACGTTTTGTGATGAGTAATACAATAATTGCCAATATTTCCAGTTTCCTTCCTTGCAGGCTCAGTAGAGGATCACACCTCCTTGTCTCCTTGAAGTTAGGCAAGGCCAACTGAGTAGCTCTGGCCAATGAAATATGTCATTTTTGATGAAAACTTTTAAAAACCTATGAATAAGGAAAAAAATGGTCTTTTCAATAAATAGCACTGGGTCAATTAGATATTCATATGGAAAAAAACAAATTGTGACCCCATTCACAAAAATCAATTCCAGATGAATGGCAGATGTAAATTTGAAAGATTTTGGAGAGACAAGATTTCTTAAACAGGGCACAAAAGGCATAACATAAACTAAAGAAGAAAATGATAAATTGGAATATATTAAGATTAACAACTTTTGTTCTTCAAAAGTCACCCTTAAGATACTGAAAAAGTAACCCACAGAGTGGGAGAAGATATTTGTAAAACATACATCTGAAAAAAGACTAGTATCTAGAGCACGTATGCAGGATTCTGACAAATCAATAAGAAAAAGATAGAACACTCAATAAAAAAACAGGGAGAAGACTTATACACTCCACAAAAGAAGATATCCAAATGGCAAAAAAAAAAAAAAAAAAAAAAAAAACCATGAAAATGTTTTTACTATGAGAAATAAAGAACTATGCCCATGTGCAATCATATGAGTGAATCTCACAAATATGATGTTGAATGTAAGAAGCACAACACAAAAAGTACATGCTATATAATTCATTTATATATGAAGTGTGAGAGAAGGTAAAACTATGGTGGTAGAAGTCAGAATAGTGGTTACTACCAAGAACAGTGAAGGATCTGAGATTTAGCCTCCTTGCAAGTTGACAAGTTAGCCTTCCTAGTATTAGGATTCTAGGTCAAAGACAAAGGACCTTACAACTCAATAGCCAGAGTGTCAGTATTTGCATCAGTTCCTTGAGCTCTAATTCCTACAAGGCTATATATAGAAAGCCAGGTAACACCCACACACACATTGGCTTGTACTATAGGAGACGAACTCTGGGCTTAGGGAATCTGAATTCTATAATGGGCAGTAAGCATGCTTGTCACCTTTGCTTTGAAGGGAGACATTATTATACTGAATAGTATATAAACCTGTCCTTTGCTCTGTAAGAGACACAATCTCTATTTTTCAAGACTGTAAGCAAACCTTCCCTTTACTCTGGAGGGAGACACTACATCTTCCAAGGCTGTTCACTATATACATTTCCTTGAAAAGATATTCTGAACACTGACAGTGCCTCTGCCCACAAGCTGTGCAGAAACATGGAGAACTGTTGCCAAACACTTAGCTTTGGGATGGTACCTATTGACCGGAAGGGAGTATGAAGATGGTGGATTTTGAAGAGCTAGTGATGTTTTGTCTTGATCTGGGTGCCAGGTAAGTTGGCGTACTCAGTTTGAAACTTCATTGAGTTGTACACTTGGGAAACACGCTTTTGTGTATGTATATCATACTTTAATAAAATATGCTTGCTTAAGAAAAATAAAGGAAACTCCAAAAAAAAAAAAAAAAAAAGAAACTCAAAAGAAAAGTCAAACAAAACCAAAAAACCCCATTATTTTTCTGGAATCTCTACGCTAGAATATAGCAATATAAAAGTATGTTTCAGATCTTTTTGGGCAGGCTGTGAATCCATATATGAGAATTCTAATAGGATCATTTACTATGCCACATTCAAATGGCTAAAATACATTTTCTAAGAATACAAATGTTCAATTATCCAGATGGGCCATCAACTTTCAGTATTTACAGTGCTCTGCTCATTTTATCAACTGACCTTTATTCGAGTTTTTCAGTTATAAACAGTTCATTAAAAATGGCTTGTGATGGTTCATTTTCAAATCTTAGTTCTTCCAGCCAAATAAATCACAAAATCCATACGTGATTTAGGTCTGTTGTTCAGCAAGGATGATGCTGTTCTGAAGACTGTTCATCACACACTTGCTTTTTAAGATCGTCTATATTTCAAAGTTTCATTTCTTTTCAGGCCTCCCTCTTTGAAGATAAATATTTCATTTGATAATTAAGAGATAACAGAATTTCAAACCACACCTTTGGCACATGCCATAGAAGATTACTGTATTAATAGCAACAAAATCTTCTGTAGAAGTGTAATGAAATCATTTGGTTTGGCTTATTTGAGGAAAATCTTTTCATTTCTTTATACAGCAAGGTATTTGGGGATAATAAGGCTAATTCAATGTTAAAAATGAGATAGTTTTTTGACATAAAAGGTATAAAAACATTTAATAATATGTAAGATTAACTTACTGCCTTTGAAATATAGAGTTAACCAGGCTTTAAACAACTCCTACAATCAATTCATATCACACAATATAATTTTAAATGGCATCCATATAGAAGGTTTGCTCTGTATTTTCCAAAGGCAAAATTTTCTTTTTGCTATTGGTAGCTATAAGCATATGAGATAGAAGATACTTTGATTTATGTAAAGGGGTCAGAATTCAAGTTTAGTCTGTTTTACCAAAATATATGAGAATGGGAAAAATGGTAGATAAATATTTTTCACATTTAGCATTCAACTGCAATCTAGAGCAAAAATAATAGCAAATGCATTGAGCTACAAGTTGGGGCATGTGGGTTCTAGGGGGCTTTGCCATAATTAGGTATTAACTTTAGCAAACCACTTAATCCCAAGGATACAGTTTTCCTCACCTTTTTAATAACAGGTTTGAAACATTTCTTCTAAATCTGAGTATTTACCTACCCCGTAGATATAAGCTTTCCACAGGTTCTATGAGCTCCCTCTGGCTTGCTTCTTTGTACTCTTCCTGAGTGACCTCACCCACGGCCAGAGCTTCTGCCATCACCTTTGAGATAAGGACTCAAACTGGAACCTTCATAATGTTTACATACTTGCTCCCTTTATTTCCATATCTGTTTTCACACCACTATCTCTTGTCTATATTATTGGAAATCTTTAGACTGCCCTTCCTGAATCTTCTCTCTTCATTTCCCATCAGTTACACTATTGACAAAGTGATCAAGTCCCTTTTGCCGAAATATCCTTGTCAATGCACCACTATCCAAAGAAGAAAATCCAAATGCCCTAGTACTGTACCAAGCCCCTGCCTAACATCCTTGCCGTAGTCCATTCACATGGAATTCCTTACTATTCCTCAAGTAGCCTGGGTACTGTCCTATCTCTGTGCCTCAGCTCATGGTGTTTCCTCACCTTGGGTTCTCTTACCCACTTTATTAGCTATGGAAATACTACATTCCTTCTAAATTCAACCCAAATGCCATCTTCTCTAAATAATCTCTAAAACCTTCTTCTTCTTGTAGCACATCCTTTATAGCATTTATTTCATACAAATTTATTTTGAAGTTAGTTCTTTATATATGTTAGTAGTTTATATCTTTGTCTTTCAATTTTAAGTTCTTTAAGGGCCAAGATCATGTTTTAGTTACCTTCTTTTCATCTGTGATGAATAAGACAGTCCCTGTTCTCAAGCAGACTACAGTCCAGCATAGGAGACAATTAATGCACAGCGTGAGAAATGCAAAAAGAAGTGCAAGCACAGGGTGCTTAGGACTACATAAGAGAGACACTTTCCCCAGCTTAGGGTTATGGGCATCAAAAAATGCTTCCTATAAGAAGTGACTTCTAAGTTCCATTCTAGACACAATCCTAGACTGTAAGTTCCATACTAGACTATAAGCTTCTTCAGAGTAGGGAACTATCTTTTTGTCTATGCATCTCTAGGACATAGTATTAGATGTAGCACAAAATAGACACCTCAAAATTACTTACTAAGTATAAAAATAAAAGATGGCCAAGTTTGTTTTTTTTTTAGCTCTAAATGTATAGAGTAGGAATCATGTTAGTCTTTTGTGATGACATGCCTACCCAAATAATTCCTAAGAAAGAGGAGCCAGAGCGGAGACTTCAGTCAAATCATCATGTTAGTTCTAAGTCTTAGAAAGGAGGCTGTGTGGATAAATGAGCTGTTTTGCAATTATAGACCCAAATTGAATCAAACTGTGTCATTTATTCTTTAATCTCCAAAATTAATATAAGTTAAATAAAAACAACAGGCTTTATTTCAGCCCTTAACAATAAGCTGTAACAATAATAGCTATCATTTATTGAGGCCTTAGGTCATAATAGCCACTGTGCTCAGCACTTCATATGCATTATTCTCTTAATTCCCACACAACTCTACAAGGTACTCCTGACCCCATTTTGCAGAGCAGGAAAGTGAGACTCAGTTGAGTATGTTGTTATTACTTGTTTCCAGTCACCCAGCCAGGCAGTGGTAAAGCCAGAATTCAAACTCAAGTCTATCTGACTCCAGAATTTGATAACTATATGGGGACAGAAATACTATCTTTTATTTTGCATTAAAACATTATTAATCAAAATAATAATTGCTTTAAATTTTTTCCATTTGTATATAATTTATCTTAGCATATAAAACAATTAATAATTCTGATATTTAGTAATGAAAGTTATGACATGAGGATGAATGCAAAATCAGAAGTACAGTACTAATAATATGTAATTGCTCATGTTTTTTCATTTAAATATTGTGAACATATTATGACCTAATTTCTTTTGAGATCTGAATACCACCCACAAATGAATATAAGATACAATAGCACTTGTGACACATCCGCTGCTGGTTAAAATCACCTTGCTAAAGGCACTGTCAAAGCTGAAGCGTATTTTGAGGTGTTCAGTGGCTCCAATGAGCTTTCTGCTTTAATTCCAGATGTAACCAACAGCATTTAGAGGACAATGCATTTTGTCCAGGAAGAACAAATAGCAAAGAGGTCTTTTTGGGTGGGGAAGGGATTATGTCACTGTCTAGAAATCTCCTTTGATAAACTTGGCTCCTCAGCAATGGGCAGCTGGAGGAAGAATGCACAGCCAAGCAACACATGTGAAGTCCTAGAAATGTAATGGAAAGAAAAGGATAAAATGGAAAAATCTCAAGGAGAGAGCACAATGGAAGAGAAACATAGTCATAAAGAAATTTTCAATGTTAGTCTCGTATAACCAAAAGAACATTGGTGTGAAACCTAAGAGTCAATGTTTCAGCTTGTCTTCTTATCTAATTTTGAGACTTCCGCAGGGGGATTACAACCTCCCTGTGCTTGTAATTTTTACTCATGATGTAGGAAGAAGGTAGTCTAGAGGGTCCTAAGTTTCTTTCCTTTTATTAATAGAGCTTTGATCCTATCATGGTAGGGAGGCTGCAGGTACACAGCTCTAGGCTTTACTATGATTTAGAAATATGGTTAAACTCAGTGAAGTAGAAATAGATGAATACCTTCTTAACTTGATCCCCAAATGACCATCATATGCGTACTGGGAAAACACTAGAGGTATTCCCACTCAAGTCAGGAACAAAGAAGGATGCTCAACAGTCACCACCATTACTTAACAGTACTGGATATTAAACAATAAAATTAATAAGAGAAAGAAACTAGAGGTATAAAAATTTAGAGAATGCAATAAAACTATTATAATTTGTGATCAATATGGAAAACTTATGATATTCAACTGAAAAATTACTATAAACAATAAGAAAATTTAGTAAGGTAGCAGGATACAGAATTACTATACAGATATCAATAGATTTCAGATGTATAAACACAGTAAGTTAGAATATAAAATAGAAGAATCCTTTTATAATAACAGTAAAAGATGAGACATCTGAGAAAAACTTAAGAATTGTGCCAGATTTATGAAAAAAATTTTAAAGCATTCCCAAAAGACACAAAGACTTACACAAAGGGAAAGGCATACCAAGTTCTTAGATAGGAAGACTCAACCTCATAAAGTTGTCAGTTCTTCTCAAGCTAGTTTAGAAATTTATTATGATTACAATAACAAGGCCAAAAATTGAGGAAGGTTGGGGTAGAGAATTAGACAAGCAAATTCTAAAGTATATATTAAACAATAAACAACACATAGACCAACAGAACAGAATAGAGAACCCACATCTACAACCAACTGATTTTTTTTGACAAAGGTGCCAAGAACATCCATAGGGAAACGGACAGCCTCTTCAATAAATGGTGCTAGGAAAACTGGATATCCACATGCAGAAGAATGAATCTAAACTCTCACCTCTCACCGTATATAAAAATCAACTCAAAATGGATTAAATACCTAAATGTAGGACCTAAAACTATAAAACTACTAGAGAAGACATAGAGGAAACACTTCAGAAAATTGGTCTGGGAAAAGATTTTATGAATAAGACTTCAAAAGCACAGGCAACAAAAGCAAAAATAAACAAATGGGATTTTACCAGACTAAAAAGCTACTGCACAGCAAAGGAAACAATCAACAGAGTGAAAAGACAACCTACAGAATGGGAGAAAATATTACAAACTGTTCATCTGAGGGGATTAACATCAAGAATATACAAGAATTCAAACATCTCAGCAAAAACACCAATCTGATTAAAAAATGAGAAAATGATCTGAATAGACATTTCTCAAAAGAAGACATACAAATGGCCAACAGATAGATGAAAAAATGCACAACATCATTAATCATCAGGGAAATATAAATCAAAACCACAATCTGATATCATCTCACCCCAGTGAGAATGGCTATTATCAAAAACACAAAAAATAACAAATTCTAGTGAGAATGCAGAGAAAAGGGAACTCTTAATACAATGTTGGTAGGAATGTAAACTAGTACAGCCACTATGGAGAACAGTATAGAGATTCCTCAAAAAAGAAAACTACAAATACAATTACCATATGATCCAGCAATCCCATTACTGGGCATTTATCCAAAAGAAAGGAAATCAGTGTATTGAAGAGACATTTGTACCCCCATGTTTATTGCAGCAGTATTCATAATAGCCAAGATATGGAATCAACCAAGTGTCCAACAGCAGATGAACGGATAAAGAAAATGTGGGATGTATACAGAATAGAATAGTATTTAGCCATAAAAAGAATGAAATTCTGTGATTCACTGCAACATGGATGGAACTGGATGACATTATATCAAGTGAAATAGGCCAGGAACAGAAAATTTAGCACTGCATGTTCTCACTCACATGCAGAAATTTAAAAAGAAAGTTGATCTCATAGAAGTAAAAGGTAGAACAGAATACTAGAGTCTGGAAAGGGTAGGGGAAAAGGGGGGATATGAAGAAATTTGTTAAAGGACCCAAAATTACAGCTAGATAGGAATAAGTTCTAGTGTTTTATAGAAATGTAGGATGACTATAGTTACCAATAATGTATTTTCAAACAGCTAGAAGAGAGGATACCGAGTGTTTCCAACACAAAGAAATGATAAATATTTGAGATAGATATGCTAATTGATCTGATCACTATACATTAAAACATTACTATGTACTCCATAAATATGTATAATTATACCAAAAAATAAAATACAAATTATACAGAAAAATATTAAACAAAATAAGAATTTCAAGGAAACCTCCAAAAAAGAATAAAAATTAGGAGGACTATTCCTAGCATTTTTTATAGAACAATATAAAGCTCCAGCAATCAAAAGTGTGGCCCTGCCGCAAGAACAGACAAAAGAATCAATGGAAAAGAACAGGAAGTCTATCAATAGACCCCAATGCATACGGAATTTGGTATATGATAAACAGGGCATCTCAAATCAGTGAGGAAAAGATGGACAACTCAAAATAATGTCTTCAGAAAACTAGAGAGACTTTTTCAACAAAATTAAGTGGGATTCATGCCTCATGCTGTATACCAGGTAAATTCCAAAGGAGTAAAGATTTAAATTTAAAAAACAGAATAAAAATACCAGAAAAAAATAAGGGAGACTGTCTTTATTAACTTGGAGTGGGGCAGCCTGTTTTAAAATCTGGACTCATGAAAGATATTCTATTATCAAGCCTGGTTGTTTGATGCCATGTAGATAACAAAACTGTCACTGCTGCGGACTGCAGTGACTGTGCTGGGAGTGTCGTTTCTGTACCGCTGTGCATGGGTTTGAACAGATTAACTCAAATATTGTGAGTTTAGCAAACGTGCCGTTACTTCCGCCAAGCATGCAATATAGTCATGGCGTCTGCACTTTTATCAGGAACATTATAAATACATGGCTCATTTCTCCCATATGCTATTATTTCATCTGAAAAGTTTTCATACTCTTAACAGCAACACATTTGATGAATAAATCTGGTCTTACTGAAATATGATGTATCCCTTGCAGAACTTTATTTGATCATTCAAGAGAAGGGTATGACTACCTCTGCTTCTCCTGAAATAGATGAATCTCTACCTCATAGAGAAAAAAAAAATAAACTACAAAACATTTTTTGCAATCCCTTCCACTGTTTGACTTCAGATAGAAACAACACAACAATATGAGAGGTTTCAATTAAAGAAGTTTGAGGGAAAGCTCAGGGTATTGTGCCTTGAATCTTTTCAGTGAATCTTTTCAAGTTAAGCCTACCTCCTGACTACTTGAGTACATTCTTCAATACATTTGGTTAGTAGAAGGTTTCCTTTTTGGGTTCAATATCACACTTAAACCAGCTGGAAATTTTATAACAGTCCAAGAACATACTGTGTTAAAAGACTGCTATTTCCATGGAAATCTGGACAATGGTCAGCTGGCATATATTATAAATAGTTTTCCATGATAGATCTAAATTAGAGATTAATTGAACTTATAATAATGGAATCGACTTACTTAGAAAATGTTTTTCATGACTGGGTACTCACAGGCATTTGGGGAGGGGTAGGGGTAGGGGTTCTCCATTCTGGTACTCTTTGCTCTAAGGTTGAAAAGAAGATACTCTGGACCATTGTCAATGGTACTTGCTCTCCAGCTAGCCAAAGGAAGAGAAAGGAATACAAATAAAGGCTGCCAAGTTACAAGCTAAGACTTTACCAAGAAAAATAAAATGGTACAAAACTCCTTTACCTCAATGAGAACAGAGATTCATCCCCTCAGCCTAAACTTCTTCTTTCTAAAATTATTGAAGTAAAATAAAGTACTAGATCTGGGTGACATGTAAAAGGTGAAAGGGACCTTATTTTGCAGCTTATGCAAGAAAAACAGCCACGGTCAGACTGTTCGGTAATAGAAGTCCTAGGTCAAGGCCTCAGGTTTCCAGACTCCTATATCACTATGTTCCTCACCCTTCCTGCTGGAGAGCTGCTCATCTCAACCGTGAGCTGCTCAACTAAATTGCACCCTTTGTAATAGAAGCCTCAGTCTTAGAAATTTTAACTTGTCACAGTTATGATGAGGGAGGGGATTCTACAATGACAAAGTTTTGAGGAGCAATAAAAACAAGAAAACTAAAAGTTGGAGAATGAGAAAGTATTGATTTCTTTAGGTGTGGTACAGGAGCTCTGATTAGAGACAACCTTTCCAAGTTACTAGAAAAATAAATATCTCTAGAGTAAGAAGAGTGAGTTCTCTAGGCTACGAAAGTCTGATGTGCTATTTTTTGGAAAAAATCCATTTTCTTTTTTGAGTCTATGTTTACAAAGAAGGCTTCACCACACATGCAGACTCATTCTTGCAAGAGGTCTGTTTTCCACTCTAAATTAATATACTGATAATCTAGTTTAGTCATCATTCTCTTCTTAGTTAGGAAATTACGACTTCATCCCCAATCTAAATTTCTAAATTTTTAATTTCTAAAAATGCAACACTAAGATCACGGTGATACCCACCCTCCAAGCCACAGACCCTTTGGGCATTCTCAGTCCTACCCACCTTCATAACAGTAACTCCACATCTCTCTCAAATATCTACGTGGTCACATAGGGAGGAGTACATCTCTAACTTCATTCTGAGAAGAAATTCCCACCTCTAATGACAAAACTCTAAGCCCCTAGACCGCTGGAGCCACAATTCCTTCCAGGGAACACTCTATTTTTTTAGTTGGTGAGTATATGTACAATTTTTGTTATAAATACTTTAAATTTAGGGATTATTTTAAAAACACTTCTCATAAGGGAATTCTAAAAGCAAAGAAACGAATAAATGAATATGTAAACATAGGACATTTAGAAATATTTACCAGTTTCTTTTTCCCTACTCTACCACGAAAACATCATGTTTGGCTCTTTGGTGAGCCAAGACTGAACCCCTCTGTTTAGAGTTTGTCTGCCATACCACCTGCTTAGGTCACCATGGGTGGTAAAGTAAGAATCTTATTAAATTTTAGTTCAGCTGTGATAATGCTATGCCCTTTATAACCTTGGTGGCTTAGACAACCCCCTGGAGTTTCTTAGTCATTATGAGCTCAGTGTTTCTAACAGGGACATATGGCACAGCCTCAAATACTCCTTTAGCTCACATCAGATGCTAACAACGCTATTTCAGAAGTGAGGAATGGGAGGAGCAGTGGGGTGGTGGATGCTTTTCTCCTTGACCTTTCTAAGAAACATTTCTTTACATTATTTGCTTCAGTCTAGCCCAGAAAATACATAGGCAGTTGGGGGAGGCTCTAGGTTGATGACTTCATCAGTTCCATTTCTGCTTTTAAGCTGGCGAGGTTTGTTTGAAGCTGGCTGAAAGAACAAGACAGAGGCCATTCTTGTTCTCTTTATAAGCAGTGCAGTGTCACAGTATGGCCTCTTTTCTTTCAGGCAGGATCCCTTTGAGACATTCCTGGAGAAGCAACACAGTCTATGCACATCAGGAAAGCATGCTGACTTCAGGCAATCTGGCAAAATAGTGTGGGTACCAGTGAAGTAAAAACCTTATTATTAGCAGAGTCAAGACTCTCCCTAGTCAAGTAGCTTTGCCCTACACTATAGATTTCTTCTGAGTAGCTATAATGACTGCATATTTTATTAATATGTATGTCTAGGCATTATAGGTGGATTTATGATTTATTTAGGGAAAGACATTTAGAAAACCAGAGTTTGGGGTTTTTGTCCATAAAAAATGATATATTCATATAAGTCCCTAAAGATCTACACAATAAATAGATATCCCTAACAACTGCAAAAGAAATTGGCCAGGTAGTACCCAGGTGCTAGCCAGTTTCACCCTTTGTACTTATAAGTACTCATAATATTTTGCCAAAACAATTTAATAAACTTTTATGTGCAATCACAATAATTTCATATTATGAAAAACATTGAAAGAATCTTGAATCTATTTATTTATTCATTCATTGGAAAAAGAATACATCTTATTTGGTAGGTTTATTTTTTTCAAAAAAAACCTAAAATTAAATGTTCTTAAAAATTTGTAGAGCGCAAGCCTAACCTAAACAATGAGATGACATTTAATTTAAACTGATGAAAGCAATATTTCCAAACATATTAATATTTCATTTTGGTTGTTTTGGTTGGAATGTTATTTTAGGTAACATTCATGGATAGAAATATGATTAATGATACTGTCTTTACATTTGAAAGAACAAAATATTGATAATAAAATTAAAAGGCTTGCCTAGTTTGTTATTTCTCTTTGTCCACTTTCTTCATTTTCTACAGAGAACTTTATCTCCATAAGCATTATCTATTAATGGTTCATTCATTCATTCTCCCACAAGTATTCACTGAACACCTATACTGCTCCAGGCACTATTCCAGGGGTTGGGATATAGCTGTGAGCTACAAAAAAATGTCTCCTCTCTCATGGAGCTTACATTCTAATGGAGCGAGATAGAGATAAAGCAAACAAATATTAAATATATAATGTGTCATATTGTATTAAGTGCTATGAAGAAGCATAAAACTACGTGAGGAGGAGGGATCTGGCTGAAAATTTTTTCTTTTTTTTTTTTTTGAGACAGAGTCTCACTCTGTTGCCCAGGCTAGAGTGCCGTGGCGTCAGCCTAGCTCACAGCAACCTCAAACTCCTGGGCTCAAGCGATCCTTCTGCCTCAGCCTCCCAAGTAGCTGGGACTACAGGCAAGCGCCACCATGCCC